>QLOS01002233.1:0-10448 GCA_003313725.1 Russula sp. MG48 | reverse complement strand
AAAGGTTTCTTGCCAATTTATCGCGCAATGTGTCGATCGGAAAATAAGGTAGCGAATCTTACCGCGAGGGAATATCATTTGGACGGATCAATGTCGACGATTTGACTGTTGCGATTTCGATGACAAGCTATTCACCCGATCGTTTGAATCAGATCTGTTACAAGAAGATGGGAAAATGATAGACAGTGGCCTGGCTTCCAGTTCAGTGAAAGATCCTAGTTTCATACATATGCATTAGCCTGAGCACGCCTTTCTCTGTTGAATCTAGCATTGCCCGAACCCCTGAACGTCATAATCTGAATCGGAACAGGAACACAGCCTCGACCTGAGGCTGTTGTAGCATTGAACCGCTGGCATAATAACTGGAGTCCACACTGTGACAAGATCTTCCAGTGTGGACCGAAACAGGACATCCGGTGTCACAGTCACGCCACATGCGATGCGTGATGGCGGTCACCTGGTCTAACCGCAAAAGGCAAAAAATGGCAGACAAAGAGACCTTGCTGCAAGCAGCAAGTGTGAACCAGATTGGGCCAGATTGTCCGTCGGAGATGGTAGCCGAGAAGAAAGTCCATATTTAAGTTAGTTCGATCTGGTCATGACCATTATGACCATTGACTTCTCAATGGGCCTACACCGACACAACAGAAGAGGTTCGCCCAGTCAGACAGGAAAAGAAAGGGCTGGCGGTGACGACCTTTAACAGACTTTTGTACGGCGCCAGTGCCTTCTTCGATCACTCGGAGCCTGTACATGTCACCCTCGACACAGAGATTCAGATATTTGCTCCCTCTACGCATATAGTAGTTCAGTGAGCCTTTTCATCGCAACGTTGACGATATCAGCCGCATCCTATGATCCAGCAACACGGGTATATGTATATTCAAAACATATGAACAACTACGAATAATTATAAGATGCTCGGACCTTTGAATTGTATTTGGCGATAAGTGATCGACTGGGCTTTTCTGGGCTCTCGTTAGTGGTGTAGGGTGATTATTCCCAACTCCTGCCAACTACAGACCTGCTCCAATTGAATCTTAAGGCCATCTCTGGGACAGCCTCACTGAACTTCCACGCAACAAATCCTCTCACACGTCGAACAACCTCCTGTTTCACCGGCTGGGGAGGCGCAGAACCAACGAGAACATTTTCCGCCTGCGCATGGTGCGCTACACTCTTCAGCCAGCGTGCAAGGTCCGAATCTGATGGGCCCCGTGGTGATGAGTGGGCCCATCGCAGGCTCGCTTTGGCAACGGATCCCATATCAATTCGTGATTGCATGTCACTGTCGATACAACCCGATCAATTTAGACCTAGGGAAAGTGTGGGGCAAACCCTCACCATTCCCAGTTCAACCAGTGGTACTTGAACTCTTCGCGTACCGTGCGTACACTCGTTTTTCCTGGTGGTGAGGTGATCTGCGATCGTTGCTATATAATTTGTTGTATATGCCCCAAATAGCCTCCTTGCAGCTACCCACGATCGCAACCATACGCGCTAAATGCATTGGCGCATAAGAAGGTATAAAGTGTGGCAGTGCCTCACTGGCCGGCAACTGCGTCACAAGGGAATCGGCATCATCCTTAACAGCGGCATGCGCAAGGTGGTGGAAAGGTTCAGGGTCGATCATCTGCTGATGAGATGCCTGATCTGAAGGGAATGGATGGACTACACTAGGAACCATGAAAACTTCGAGAGCAGGTAGAGCACGGAGATTCTCGAAAATGGCTGAGAGGTAAAATGGTAACACCGACGTAATGCTAGCTGATATCCATCACGACTTGAGCATTTCATTCCACGTACGTGTCAGCTTCGAGTGGTCGAGTGGATCAACGGCATACTGCAGGGATGACTCGGATGAGAGGGAAATTTCGGAGCGGCTCCAGTCATGTTGGCCATCCGAGTGTATGGATTTGAGTGGAGAAAAGGATGTGATGATTTTCACATCGAGAGAATAGACATCGGCAGTACGCAATAAACGAGAGTCGGGGACTGCGCTCAAGGGAGGGACAATGTCTAACGGAGAGTGGCATTGTTGTGCGGGAGGCGAAAATCTAGGATTCGATGGCTTGTGACCGGGAAAGAGAAGGTCTTCATCAATAACCTGACAGACGACAACTTGAGCTGAGGGATATGCAAATGACCTATATTGGGGGACGTACCTCCAAAACACCCCCAGGTTTCAAGACATGATTGACCTCCTATACAGTGGCCGGTCAACTCGCAAATCAGGCGGAAAGCACAAACTAACGACCAACCCATAGGAAAACGTACCACTGAAAGTGCAAATCAGCTGTAAATCTGAATGGGCCGCAGGGTTGCCCTAACCTCAGTTTCCGCTAGATTTAAGGAGCAATAGGACAACCGCACCATATCAAACGTATTGCGAGGGTAAAGGTGAAGTTCCCTCCTGTAGTGACGAGCTGATACAGCTGAACCAGGAAGGAAGGAGCCAGGGAGGCATACAACGGGTCTCTGCGAACGTAATTCACACGATTGGCGAGGTTCATTGATCGAAGGAGCGCATCCATATTATCCTTCTGCATACCGAGTAGGCAATGCGCGGCGATATGGCATCCCTGCGACGGTGTACACAGGGTCAGAATACAAAAGATTGGAGTACGGCGAGTTGGATACACACAGGCCATACCCGCGCAGCGTGGATAGCCCACGAGTCAAAGCCATTGCCAAGTGTAAGCACAGCAGCCGGCGCGATGACTGGTTTGTGTATCGTGATGCCGCCCATCAGACGTTCCATAAACATATTATCCCAATTATTGCTGCCCTGTCACGTCAGCGGCTTCTATCAGAAAATTGATACGAGATGAACCACACAAATCGGCCAGCGAGTTCAAATAAACGATCGGTAAGCGGAATGTGTGCTTTCTCTGTGAGTGAGCCCTCCAAAGACCATAACCTACGTCACGATACAAGCCCAGGTGGGATTCATCGTCGGTGACATATTTGGAAACCATTAACAAAAGGATAATAAGCAGAGTTGAGAAGGATATGTGCTGCCAAAGGACATGGCATTGTGAAAAACGCAACGGAAAACAGCCCTAAGGCTACATTAGGGAAGGCCGAATCAGAAATGCCGCTGTGCCGCTGTTTTCTCTCTAAACAACGGGTTGCTTGCAAGCTCGCAACCATACCTACTAGCCCGAACATCAACTTGTAAAAATACCAATACTATCTTGACCCTTAGTTCGACCGGGGCCCCTCTTCGACCACTTCAAATATCAATATCTTCACCAAAATGGTTAGCCGCATCGCCAGGGCACCGATGAAGGCAAACCGAAGGTAGCTTGTGCCCACCCGGGCCCCTCCCCAATCCAATGTATATCATTCATGATCGTAACCCTACAAGCACTGCCTATTTTATCAGCCAAACATACATGACGGACAAACACATGAGGACAGAGAAAACTAAGTAGTCAAGTGCACAGGCCTCCCCCCCGGCATGAATTTCGCAGTTCAGTATCATCATCATCCAGAGGTTCCCGGGGGTAGGCTGGGGCATGCCTGCGGCCATCATTGCCCTCATCCGAAGTCCACTGCAACCAGCCCTTTGGTCGTGGATCAAATGATCTTGAAGGGCTCAGCCTCGAGTGCCTGAACCCATTAGGGCCACAGTCGCCAAGCCAATCCGAGTCGATGGGCCATGCATTCTGGCTCCAGAAAGCTGCAAAGATGGCTAGACTGAGAACAATTATGGCCATTGCTGAAGCTCACTTCTGCAAGCCGTGGGTCAGTTAGTCATAGCGAGCATAGCGTATCTTAGTATTACATCCCAAACCAGCCCCTGGACTTGCTCCTTTGCCAGTTCTGCACGCTGTTTCAAGCTAGGCTTTTGAACCCAATACCGAATTACTGACTCTGACCCCCTCTCCGCTACGCCAGTCACAATGTGGCGAACGCCACGGCTATAGGAGTAGGCCTAATTGAAGCACAGCCACGTAAGTGTCGAAACCAGAGCGATGTTCTAACAAACACGCACCACGGCTTGCACAATGTCTTCAGCTATCAGAAAACATTCAGACTCACTTTTGTTTGAAAAAAGTCAAATCACCTACGCTCATGTGCAAGCTTTCCAGTCAAACTCCAATTATTTGCATCGGTGATTCGGGCACATCCATATGACGTTCCCGAGAGCACGGCATTGCCAGCGTAAATGAATGTTACAGGAAGGATGACATTCTCTGGTGTTGGGTGGGTCGTGGTGTGCTGGAACGAGGCATCCATAAA
The DNA here is from genome assembly GCA_003313725.1 of Russula sp. MG48. NCBI lineage: Eukaryota > Fungi > Basidiomycota > Agaricomycetes > Russulales > Russulaceae > Russula > Russula sp. MG48. The sequence goes on along the minus strand of QLOS01002233.1, from coordinate 6,200 downwards.
GTGATTAGAACCCAGGGAATACCAGTCAATGCCATCATAAAGATTCGTAACGGCAAGGGTTTTCTCATCAGGAGATACCGCAGAACAGCCTCTGGGCATCGATCTGATCATGGGAGCGTGGACAATAGGCAGAAATGGTTGATCTTACATTTTACATGAGCGCGGGCGGATGCGCCAATTGATCTCAAGGTTTTTCAGATTCCACGCACTAATGGTGGTTGAGATATTTGTAGTGGCCAAGTTGTGGAGTGCTCACATGACACCATGGTCCAGGTACGTCACCAGCAGGACATCCTCACTGGCTCCTAAGAAATGGAGGGAACGCGCCATGGGTTCTGGCAGCTCTCCTTCTAGCTCTGGGAACTTAGGCGGGTCCAGTAGGAGGGTGGTTGTTTCCCAAGTAGCTGTTCGTTAACTGGGTCAGAGGGGAGTCCTACATAAGACCCACTTTAAACGAACCAATAGTTCCTTGCTTGATCAATTGGACAACTTTGCCGGAACCGATAGCCAACCAAACACCACTCTGTGCCATGCAATGAACTGGGCCAGGCACGCTATTGAGGGCATGATAGAACGAGTTTCACTATACTCAGAACTTTTCAGTTGTTGCCAGAACATAGTCATAGGAAACACTTACATTTGATGAATCATTTTGAAGGCATAACGTATGCACATCGCCGCTTGCATCACCAGCCACTACGGTATGGCCAAATCGAGAGTGCCAGAGTAATGTTGTTACTGGCGCCTTGACTTGGAATCGACGAATCTCCCGGCCGCTGCCATGGCCCTGGAAGATAATTATGAGACCATCGTCAGCACCACTGGCAAACAGTGAGCCGTCATGTGAGAACGCTAGGGTGTTGATGCTATCATAATGCTTGTTTATAGTCTTCTTCAACACGTAAGGAGCCATTTAGCAGGGAAGGACAGGTAACAACAACACTAGCAGGTTTGATGTGTCGGTTTCATTTTATATTGGGCATCGTACGTATGTGAATGTGTGGACAACTGAACTAGACCTTGTACCTATTGAATTGCACAATGGGCCCTGATCAAGGAAGCGACCACCCATTATGCCCCCGATAAAGCTCAAAGGCACCGTCTCATCAGCCTGCGTAAACACCTGAATGTATTAGTTTTAGTGTTGAGTGTCAAGGACACGCCAGAAGTCTATTGTGCTCTCAAAAAGGCTTCGGGTGATTTCCTGTACGAGTCAGCCTGTGTGAATGGGGCACGATCTCTAGCGCGTTCAAATGCAGAAAACGGCAAACGATGACATCGATGACATCTAGTAAGACATTCTAAACAAATGTACCGAGATTCTCACTTCTTTAGCCGACAGGCTCAGAACTGAGGGGCAAGTGAAGGTGTCAAGATGAAGTCCGCCACCTGCAAAAAGCGTTAAATGGCTGTGCCTGAAAATAATAAGCGACGGAAGGGTCGCTCAAGGTCGCGTTCTGTGAAAAATTACTGTAAAGACTTTTCCATGCTGATGAGTTACTCGGCAAGGCAGTGCTGTATTGTACATTGCCGAACCTCGCGGATGTCCCTTGCACTCTCCGTCACCCGCACATGCGCTTGTGTGCCTCACCCCGCTCGCGGATATGCTCCCCTGCTAATTTTCAGCCGATTCTTCACCGCCCACGCTCAGATTGTGCACTTTGTGCTTTGAATATCGTCGGCATGCCCCCAGGCCTGGTAGAGGTGCCGATGACAATTGGCTGCTTAGAGACGGCCACGGCAGGACTGCGTAGTGCGGCAAGAACGGCATAAAACAACACTCAGCTGCGCAGGTTTGACATCATTTGGTTACTTCTAGTACTATGGCAAGGAAGCCAAATGAAGAAGTTGGGAGGGCCCAATGACAGAGGTTGAAGGAAGTGAGGGCGTAAGGGCACAACCGTACGTGAGGGACAGTAGAAAAAAAAATGTAAAAGGGTTATCAGCCAGTCAACGATATGAAATTGAGCGCATGCGGTCGCCACATAGTGGCGGCTAAGTTAACTGACATTTTCCGAGAGCGAGAAAGAAGAGAGAGGAGATCTAGAGGGAATGGGGATATGTCCGTGTGTTGAGTCATGTCGAGTCATCTTGCATGGGGTGATTGAGGGCCCGCAGCAAGAAAACGTATCCGCCCAAGGAGAAGTGTGATCAGACGTTGGGAGACCTGAAGAGATAGGAAGGGCGGCCGAGCCGCAGTCGCCTCGAAAGGGGGCGAAACGGTGAGGCAGAGATCTAGAGGGAGAGAGGGAACGGTCGTATAAACTAATGTCCAAATTGCAACCGCAGGAGCCTGATCATGAGAGGCTAAGTTCGTACAGGTGATCGAAGGAAGAGGGTCTTCGAGGGCATATAATATGGATGCCTGCATCGTGGTGATGCTTCTGTGTCACGCCCACCGAGTGAGCGTACCTCCACAGGCGATGGAGGGGGCGTAGGCGATCCTGGTGACTGCGGCCTTGAAGGCAAGAGGTCCGTATACCTGTCGCGTGCAGGCGTACTCCTGTGGCGTCTAAGAGAGAGCTTCCCCTTGCCCTTGAGCATATACTAGAGCTCTACAAGAGGCAAGCGAAGTCTGGCAATCTACCAGAGGAACTATGGTTCACACGTGAAGGGAGGCGACGGTTCACGAGCTGAGATTACAAGAGAACAGACTTAGGGTCTGTCCTAGGTACACAACGTGATATAAGTACATGTAAGAATGACTCATAGGGAGTCAGGACGAGTCATGGTGTCCCTAGGACACCGCTACTAGTACAGAGTCACAGGGAGTCAGCAGGAGTCATTGTAGTACATGAGTCACTAGGTGCCGGGGCAGCGCATGCGCAGAGGCGTGCAGATGTAGCACTAGTGGGTGCGCGTCGGTCCCGACGGTCCGTCAGACCGGGTGGTAAGTGTACAGAGCGAAATAGGAAGGCATGAGCGGAGCCACGGGCCGTAGGGGCCCGGCAGTCCATAGGCAGAGCGCAAGGAAGAGTAGGCAGTAGGAAATGAAAGAAATTGAGCGTACAGTGAAGCCGGAGCGTAACATCACCCCTCTCCTACAGTCCGCGACTGTCCTCAGTTGCTACCTTGGTCAGTCCAGTCGTAAGCATCCATGGCATCCGCGTCGTACTCTGCTGCGGCTGCAGGCTCCTCTTCGGCCTCGTGCTCGAGGCGGGAGCCCTCCTGAGTGATGCGTTCAAGGAGGGAGCGTGCGTTAGGAGGGGGGCGTCCAAAGATGCGTCGGGAGAGGGTCCACGGCTCCGGGCGCTGCGTGTCGCCGCGTCCCGCCTTGGCCAGGGCCTCGCGCAGTGCAGGGGAGGGGCAATAGGAGAGGACTTGGTCATCTGGGGTGTTCAGTGGGGCATGAATGGTGGTGAGGTAGGGGAAGATGACGTTATAGGCGTCAGCGTTGGAGAGGCGCACCACACTTTGGTGTCGCTGGTCCTTGTAGTAATTGAGCCTCCTCTGGTGCCACTTGAGGAGGCGCTGTGCCTCCGCCATGCGTCGCTTCTCTGTCTCTATGTCAATGGCATGGGAGTCCATCCCCATCTCTGCTGTGCGTAGACGTTCGACTTCCCCAATGAGGTACGGGTCCCCTACTGCCTTGAGGGCATTGTCCACATGGTGCCAGAAGGAGCCCGTGTCCCCTCCTTCATCTGAAAAGATAGAAACTTGCCTCTGTGTAAGGCGTGGGAGTGGGTGTAGTGCGTGCTGGGGTGCTGGTCGCGCGTGCAGAGGGTAAGTGAATATGACCCTGCCGCGTCCCATGGTGGCCAGGATGACTGGGTCCTTGGCCCCGAACATGAAGGCGACGTACTTGGGGGTGACCAGGGCGCCAGACCCATCCTGGATCTTCTGGGAGTAGTAATAGGAGCTGCGGGGGTGGTTGAGGCGGTAGGGGTGTCCAGGGTGATCCTGTTCCTCTGCTCCCTCCGCGATGCCCTCAACATCGATAGACGCGAGGGGGCTCCACTCATCTGGGATATTGGCAGGGCTCCAAGAGGGCGTACCTGGGGCCGAGTCTCCTTCCACCAGGCTGCGGAGCGAGGACATGGCGTCAATGACAGTGCCTCGCATGTCTTCATCTTCCAGGGTGTCAATGATCTCCGCGACCGTAGCGTTGAGGCGGCGGATGACTTCCTCTCCCGTGGTCACCCCGCGCATGTCAATGGCAAAGGACGGCCCCTCTTCTTCGTTTTCAGGGATTGGGTTCCCCATGGCGTCCGTGAGCAGGAGGCCCGGGATGTGGGTAGTGGCGGAGTGGCCGAGGGGTGCGTATGGGGAGTCATCTGCGTAGGAGGTGGTGTCTGGGTTGGCCGCGAGGACCCCCAGTTCGACGGTAGGGGGGAGTTCAATGTCAGTCATGGGGGAGCCCGGCGGGGGCTCCAAGGCAGGGATAGGTTGGTCTATGGCGGCAGTAAAATCACTGTAGTCCCCTTTGTAAATGGGGGAACCGGGCGCGGAGGACGTAGTAGAGGAGGTAGACATGTAAGCAGGATGAGGGCGACGAGGGTGGCGCGCAGCAGCGAGTTTAGCGGCAGGGTTGAAATTCTGTGGGGACGAAGAGGCGCGGAAGATGTTAGGGTAGACCGAAGCCACAGCTGCGAGGAATGGACGGGGGTAGTTAGAAAATGATTGGGGGTGTTTCTTTGCGGTTTTATAGGCTGTCTTGTTGCGTGCCATTTCAGGCCAGGAACCTTCCTGCGTCAGCTTCCTGGCTGGGTTTCTAAGCAGCCTACTATTAGGGTACTCGGGGAGCTGCGTGGGAGGATAGTCTGGGAGCTGCGTGGCGGGTGAGAACGTTGGTAGGCTCCCTGTGCTGGCCGTGGCAATGAACGTGGCAAGCGTTGTCTCTGACTCTGATTCTGGTGTAGGAGGAAGCGACGCTGACAATGCTGCTTGGCGTGCGCTGGGGGCAGAGGTGCGCGACGAGTCTGGCACCAATTCTGGACTTCTGGCGGCCACTGGCGATGCTGTTGGAGACGTGCACGAAGGACCCGGCGCACAAAGTCCACTTGGAGGTTTCTGTGACCAGCGTGTCCAGGCTGGTCGTGCTCTCGGGCCTGTGAGGGTGGAAATGACATGCGCGAGTCCCTCCCCTCTGTGTATTACCCCCCTCTTAGGTCTCGCAGCGCCTCGCTGCGCCTTGGTTCTTTGATGGAATTCCTTGACCAGGTCTGGAGCGTGCACTCCTGTGGCTGGTTCCCATGTATTGTCAGCGTGTGGGTAGTTTTTCCATTTGATTAGGAATTGGTGTTCGCGCTTTCTGCCCCAGTGGCGCTCCCCCATAATCCGCTCTACTTCCCATTCTGGTGCACCTTCAATGATATCTGGTGGGGGGCGCGTGTAGTTTGGTCCATGGGCGTCTGTTTCTTGGTAAGGCGTCAGGAGATCCACATGAAACACCTTATGAATCGTCCATGATGGTGGCAATTCCAGTTGGTAAGCCACAGGAGAGATGACAGATGTGATTTTGAATGGCCCAAAGCGTTTGGGCGCCAGCTTACTAGAGGGATAATAGGTTTTGATGTGGCGTCCTTCTAGCCAGACCCTTTGTCCCTTTTGGAAACGAGGTGTTGTTGTCTTAGGTGGCGCATTCAGGAGTCGTTGCGCACGCTTCCTGGCGTCTAGGACATGCGTGAGGCGGTCTTGCACTGCTGGTGGATGTGTTGGGTCATTGTCAATCGTGCACTGAGGTTGGTAGCCAAAGAGGAGTTCGTGTGCGGTGAGTTTTGTGCGATCATGTGGCCAGGAGTTGTACACAGACTCCGCCATTGGGAGGTAGTATGCCCATTGGTCCTGTTGGTCTGGAACCCAGAGGCGTAGGTACTGTTCTACTTGTTAATTGGCGCGTTCGCTTTGCCCATCTGTCCTTGGGTGAAAGGCGGTGCTAATATTCTGTTTGGCGTGTATGCTTTGGGCCAGTGCGCGCGCAAAGTGTGATGTGAATCTAGGGTCGCGATCGGAGATGATTCGCCTGGGGAGTCCGAACCATGGGAGGATGTGGCGGAAGTACAGTGCAGCCACTCCCTCCCCTGTGATTGTGGTCGAGCATGGAAGGAATCGTGCTGCTTTGGAGCAGCCTTGGTCTACAATGGTGAGGATTGCATTGTGTCCCGCCGAGAGGGGGAGGTCCGTGATTAGGTCCATGGAAATGCTTTGGAATGGCCCTTCTTCTGCAGGGACATCAATTGGAAAGAGAGCTGCCTTTGCCT
>QLOS01002230.1:0-12734 GCA_003313725.1 Russula sp. MG48 | reverse complement strand
GAGCGTGAGCGCCGTCAGGCCGCGCATCGAGCGCAGCGCCAGGGCCAGCGCGAGCTGGAAGGACGCGCCGTGCGCGGGCGGGTAACCGGAGAGCACGAGGGATGACACCAGCGCGGCGAGGTGCGGCACGCCGGCGAGCCGTGCGACGCATGCGTCTGCGTCCGTGGGGGAGAGCTCCAGCGTGCGGTAGAGCGCGAGCTGGGCCGCGGCGCAGAACCGCCTCGAGACGAGCGCGAGCGCGGGTAGGCCCGAGCGCGGGACGTGTGCCAAGATGAAGGAGAGTGGGATGGGCAGGTTCTGCCGGGCCTGCTGTCGTGTGACGCGTGGACTGCGCGGCTCGTAGACCTGCGAGATGGACACGACCACGCGGTGCGGAGCCGGCGAGGTTTCCTTGACAGTGTGCAGGAGCGCGGGCGAACTGTTTGTGCGGGGCCGCAGCGTCTGCGGAGGGAACGAAGGGGCCACCAGGACTGAAGGAACTGCGGGGTTGGGTTTTGGCAAATCGGGGAGTGGTTTAGTGGAGTGTGAGGAACGTGGGGTCGTGGGGGATTCAGTCCCCCACGCATTCAAGTCAGATATACTGCTGGCACGTCGGCCGAGGCCACTAGGAGGACGAATATCTGAAGACGGAGGTGACGGTGACCGGCTGGGAGTACGGGGCCATGGCACGCTGGATATGTGTTGGATGGCGCTCTTGGAGGGCGTGCGGCCCCTGTGAAAATGGAGCTTGGACGCAAAAGTGGACACACGTTTGCGGATGTATATCGAGACGGAAGACTGAGAGGTGGAGGAGATTGTGGAAGACGAATGCTTGAGACTGGGTGTGTCCTTGACGTCGTGTGTTGGAGTGAACGGGAACCGGTGCACAAAGGAAGGCATGGTGGAAGGAAGGAAGCGGTCGGCTAGAAAGAAAGACTTGACGAGAGGTGTATTGGGGCCAAACCCGCCCAAGAGGCGACGAACGCTCCATCGTTAGCGGCCAGTGTCTCTTTGAATGGAGACGGGATTTCGAATAGGTCCCGGTTACCGCTATCTCAGGCTAATTTCCAAGGTTTTTCTGCGTGGGCGCCTTTTCAGAACGTACTTATCTCAGATCTCGGAAGAATCGACGACTCGACCTGTCGAATTCTTTTCCCCGTTTATGCCGCCTCAACTCCACGATCGTGATAATGTACCACGTCGATCCCCGTTCATGCACAACTGTTTACCCCGTTTAACCCTGGAGTTCCCAGAATTGGTATGTTCGCGTGAGTTTAGAAAATGGAACATGGTAGACTAGACAACGACACAGACACTAGGCACAGGCGTTGTTCTGGCAACTCAAAAGATATTGTTTTTTCATCTATCATCCCATCATGTTGTACATTCTTCCCAGGCAGCTTCCCTTCCCTTCATCTCATAGAGGTGCAGTTTGTGCGGGATTGACGCGCGATTACTTCTATGCCCGTTTCATTCGCACACGCTTGTTTACACCGTTTGTTACCCCAACGCTTGACTAGCTCACACGTTTCTTGTTAGCATACCAGGATATCGGGTCTTTTCCATAGCTTGTGTCCGAGTCCTACTGTAACTTGTTTGTTTGTTTTTTTGCGGTGACCATTAAAGACACGTGTTGTTCATCTCCCATGACAGGCAACTACAATAGGATGAGACGACTAACTTGAGACGCTGACGCTCATCATTATCGACAGACATGTCTACCACGCTATCAAGGGAAACATCGATTACATCCAAATTACGGTACAGTTCTTCACAGTAATATCTCGAGGGGGACGAATAATCACATAGGAATATCAAGGGGTAGGCACTCTTCCGGCTTCCATCAACGGCAGGCTGCTGCCGCTGCTCTCCAGTTTGCAAAATAGCCAATAAATAAATAAAAAGGCACCGAGCTTGCAGGGACGCCTCTCAGCGCCAGCTCGTCACAATCGACTGCACTCCTGAAGAGGGGGTAGTGTCCTGTCTATTTGGATTAGATTCCCACACAATCTATTGAATCCGTTATGTCATCGACCGTTTCCAAGGGCAGAACAGAGGAAAAACTCACGTTGCCGTCAAGCCCCTTGCGGATGAACTTGAACTCGAACGTAGTATGCGGCGGTAGGTACACCGTCGCTCCCCACACGGGGTAATGGACTGGATCCAGCGGTATCTGCGCCCGTGGTGATCAGTGACCATCCTCTCCGCATACGACGGCGTACATACCGCGTTGGACGGGTCCCAGGCACCGAGCTGCGGCAGGCTGCCCACCACGAAGATGTTCTATCGTGCAAATAATCGATCAGGCAAGCGCCCGACCACCGAGCCCACGAAACCCAGAACACTCACCTCGCCAAGCGTGGTCGTTGCATTTTCAGAGAACATAAACGGTATCTGCTCTGCCGGTATCTGCCTTGCCGTCGGGATGCACGCCCCACTGCCGAGCGTACCCGTGTGCACCGCGATCGCCTGCCTCGGGCCGATGGAGACGGTCAAACTGCCGTCGGATGCGATCGAGAACCTGCAGAAGAAAAGGCACATGTTGAGGACTGCTGACCTGCGGACGGATGTTTTTATATTCACGTACGCGGGCCCGCAGCAAACGCCCGGTAAGGACGAGCCGTCGATGATGTTGCAGTACGACCCGCCGGGTAAGCCGGTCGCGAACGTCGTGCTCCACGCACTATCCGCGTTGTTGATGGCGACAAAACCTAGCGAGCCTGTACTCTGTGCGTGAGCTTTTCCGCTGGCTGGGGGGAGGAAACGGTGCGTACCACGTGCAAAGGCGACCTGTTGGGACGATGGCGAGACCCAGTGCGTGAGCGGCGCGTTGCCAACGTGGTTCCGGAACCCGACCATGCCGGCAATTGCGGGCCAGCGGTGTTGACAAAACCTATACGATGGTCATCACCGCTTGAGTCGTAGGAGTTTGTCTGCGATGACGGAGGGTACATACCACCCGTCTACGCCGACGTTGCCAGAGCAGGCTCCCGATCCTGCGGAAATCCTGAGCAATGAATAATGAATCAGAAACACGCGCCGTACCCCCTTTTGGTCCTCCAGCGTCTGTGTTGTAGAAATTGGTGTAGCTCGAGAGGACGGAAGGTGTGCCGTAAGGATGGGCGCTACACAGAAGATGAATATTTCTATACGAATGGGAGATAACGATCCTCACAGGGAGAAGACCGTCGCCAAGATGTACGTATTTGAAGGAGAGTAAGCATTGAGGGACTGACCGTGCTACGTGGAGTGTCAATAATGAAAGGGAACAGGCATGGTGACCGTACCCGCTCGGTATCATGGTTGCAGACAAACACGTTTGCGCCTGACCCTGCAACCCAGCCTTGGTTATCAAGGTCTCGCAATGAGGAAATGCCCGTGTTGAGGAACGAATTCATCAGAGTAGTGGTGTAGCGGAACCTGTGGTGCCAATCGCAGTGAGCCGTAGCATTACGTGAACCGAGTGCCCCCTACTCTTGAACGTCCCCATTTCCGGTATACATAGCAGGTGTGACCGCCCCTCCCGCGCCCCAGACAACCTACAAGACAGGGTGTTAAGTATTCAAGACCCCCCTCCCCCCCAATGCGAGGGTTGTGCGGCAATCTCACCTCCTGCGTAATGTATGGTTTTGTCGTCAATCTGGACGAGATATTGGCAATGTCGGCCGGATCCATATCTACAGGCACATCGCATAAATTTCGAATAAACCCCAACTCGGGAAATTCTAGTGCGTACGCTTGGCCGCGTCCAAACGTAGGCCGTCGACTCCTAGATAGATGAGATCATTCGTGTAGGTGGCAAGCCGCCAGCGAACATATTCCGTTTCCGTTGCCAAGCTGGCGCACGATGAACATCAGATCGTGAGGTGCCAGAAGCGAACGCATACTCTGCAAGGCCGTCGAGCTGGCAAGTCCACACCTCCGCCTTGTTGGTATAATCGACGATGTTGTGGTCCGGCTCGAATCGGCAATGATGGAAATCCTGGTCTTGGTAGATGCCGGGATAGTCGTAATGCTCGAAGGCTGCCCGTATAATCGTTCAGGATGTGTAAGGGAATGCGGGAAAGGTGGCACATACGGCTTCCCGCAACGCCCGTCCCCGAACTTCTCCCTGTCATATGGTTCCATATAGTATCTAGGAAAAAACATTAGCGGCTTCATATGAGGTCTGCGACTCCTACTAACCGGCTATGACCTTGACGCCAGCCGTGTGACAAGTCTGGATCATGGCCTTGTATTGCTCTCGGGTGCCCCGCTTGGATGTGAGGGTGTATGAAACGGGCTGATAATCTGTCCACCACTCGGGGCCCTGGACGTGCTCCTGCGCAGGGCTCACTAACGGACCGTAAACATCGCGAGGCGCGGGAATGTAGGGAAGCTTTCGGGCTCACCTTGGACGAATCCGTATCCGGCTGGGCCAAGGAAACTAGTACACTCAGCAGCGACGCTGTCCCAGTTCCATTCGAACATCTGGGCGATCACGGCTGAGCAGTGGGCAGTGAGGATCTCTTCAGACGCTCATAGATCGGTATCGCTCACCTTTACTCCCAGACGGGGAACGCCCCGCATTAGGCACCGAGCGCGCGAGCGCGACAAGGGCGAGGATCGGAATAAGAGAGAGACCCATCTTTTCCGACTTGCGCTATGAGCTAATTGTCGATTGTCGAAGAGAAAACAGGAGGCGCAAAGAGGGGAACAGATCTGGCACAGACTCTTTGCGCCCACATGCTTTTAAGGGCGACAAGCCGAACTGACGCATGGACGCTGTTTGCGTTTAGGCTAGACCGCGGTTCAAGACTGGCCGGCTTGACGCATCTTCTCGTCCTCGGTTGTGGGACTTTTGTCGATCGAGTTTCGTGCGAGGTCGTGAAAGCTCCCTCAAAGTCCTGTAACGCGGTGGGTCCCTCGAGTATGCAGCTTGATCTCTGCGCCGTGCAGACCACCTTGCTCGCGGATTGGTTGTGCGAGTATGGCTGGTAGTCAAAGGAGAGGCGAAAAAAAACCGCGTGGAACAGAAGAAGTGAGATGACATGACGGATGTTCGCTCTAAAATCTTGGCTTCTGGCCCGAATCGGAAATAACAACGACTGCCAGTGGCTTCTGAGCCAAGGACGCATTCAGTTTGCTCCGCTAACAACGAGGGACTATCATGATCGTACCACACACGACAGTGACTGCCCTCAAGCCCAGTTCAGGCTTCTGGTCGTCTTGCTGATACAGTGGATGAGTCGGATGCTTTTATTTATTTATTTCAAAGACCGAGTGAATAGAATCTATCATTATCATGATTTACACTACTTTAGTGCAGCCGTCTATCTCCAGAGTGTCACGTGTCAGTAGCGGCTCGGTACAGACGCGTCCCCGATCCGATCCCGGCGGCCCAACTACTTTCATCGTACATCGTATCCGACGTTGCTTTCATTCGTCAAGTCGCCTCCTTGGCTCCAATGCATGCCATTCGAGCCTGCCGAGCGTTTCTTACTGCTGGGTCTCTAACATGTCGGCCTAGCTGTAGTCATCCGCTACGCCATTTACAGAGCAGACTCGGAGTTCCGTCGCGTTTTCCTTCAAGGAATAGCGTTTTCTCGCCGTCGTACCGAAGTCTATCGATATCTACCCCTCGTCGAGCACAATATTCGCGATTTGACGACGACCCGAACCGTCCGCCGCCGTTCTCCGCAGGCTCAGGATTTCAAACGCGCGATATCGTCATATACACATTAGGAGCTGGGTCCATTGTATACTATATCTATCAGTGTGTCACAGTTTTACGTTACTTGTATCTCGTCTCCTGACGTCTGCGTTCTAAGCCTCGAACAAGTCCCTGAGACGGGTCGGTGGCGCTTCATGGATGTGAGCTCAAAGTTTGAAGCCTCCGTGCGTGCCCTTCCGACCCTCGCTCCTCGGCCTACCCCCTCATCGTTGATGAATACTCGAAACTAATAGCTCTGGGATGCCTCCTACAACGAGCTCTCGAAGGAGTTCCACGGAAAGCTCCTCCCCCCCACACATGTCATCACGCAGCACGTGCACCGCGTCGTCTCGCGCATCCTAGAGGCAAACGACCTTGGCACACTTCGCGGCGATCTGCGGACGCCTATACCCACACGGACCGTGCTACAGCCAGGCTTTGGATTTGGCAGCGGTGATGCTGAAGACACCCCGGACCTGTGGGATCCAGATGCCACAGGCCGCGGCGCCACGCGTGGCGCTGCCAAGAAGGAGTGGAACCTACTGGTGGTAAACGATGGGAAGGTCGTCAATGCCATGGCTGCGCCAGGTAAGCCGCGGACTTTCAAACCCCCCCCCCCCACGCTTAATTCCAACGATATTTGATTAGGCACGATCGTCGTTTTTACGGGAATTCTCCCTGTTGCGAAGGATGAGCAGGGTCTTGCTGCAATACTCGGCCATGGTGAGTCTACTTTGGGCCTAATACGATCTCGACACGTTCTCTTACCCTGTGACCCAGAGATAGGTCACGTTGGTGAGCCAACTACGAGGATTGGGTGCTTTGGATGCTCACCCCTCTGTAGTTGCGCGCCACACAGCAGAGCGCTACTCCTACTCCAAGATCTTTTTCGCCATGGCCTGGCTGGCAGACGCAATCGGCCTCCCATCTGGTGTTGGTAGCATCATCACCACCTTACTGATGGACCTTCCCCACTCGCGCAAACAGGAGTACGAGGGTTTGTGCTTCTATTCTGGTCATGTCCCGTAATTGTGTGTGTGCCTTAACGGAGATCGCCCATGCAGCTGACAAGATCGGTTTGAGACTTTCGGCGAAGGCATGTTTTGACCCAACCGCAGCGCCAGAGTACGTCATGTCTCATCCTGACTTGTTCGTCCCTTATGGCTGGAACTACACAGGATGTTTAAGCGCCTTGGTGCGCTTGAGAAATCTGCCAGTGGCATGAATGTTTCGTTCCTGAATACACATCCCGCTTCGGATGAACGTGTCAAGGTGTGTTCCCTCTATCTCGTTCCTCCGCGGCTCCATCGCTGATCTGGTGTTTAATAGCAACTGCAAGCTCTACTTCCGGACGCATTCGCAGTACAAGCCTCCGTGTGTGGTGGAGCTGCGGATTATATGGGTGCTTTTAGTGAGGCAACTCGATTAGAACGTGGCTAGTGAACACTGTGAGAGTACACGTGCTACGAGTTAAGGATCTATCGACAATAGTTGCAAGCACCAAACGTTGGTGGGGCATTACCCGCGGGCAAAATGATTTTCAATCCCAAGGAGCTCTCACAAGCGGTATTTATGAAGGAAGGGAAGGGAACCATTTGTAATTGGAGCGATACCGATCATTGCGCAATGATAAGCCATCAAAACATAAACATGGGCTGTGTGAATATTGCATACGTGTGAGAGATGCTTAGTCGTTTTAGCTAATGGGTCCAGTATTGCCCTTGATCCGACTGTCTATGTTCCTCCCCTTCTTACTGTTAACATCTGACTTATTCTCAATGATGGACACTCTCACGTTTGATGTTAATCCTCCGTATTCACCCTTTCCTTTCTCCAACTTCCATCCTTTCCCCGCGGTCGTCTATTATACTCCCTTGTCGTCCGTGGCTCCCTTACCTCACTCTCCCCTATATTTATCTCCCTCTACCCCAAGTGAGGTATGTCGTCTCGCCTGAGGTTCCGCGGAGATATTAGTCCCAACATCACAAACGCATCACCGCCTTCGAGATCGTCCTCATCTTCATCTTGCGCGTAAGTCCGCCCGGCTCCATTAACACGGGACCGCACGTTGAATGCCATAAAAATGGCGCCTTCCCCACTACGATAGCTGCTCGTCACGATCCATGCTCGCCGCTGCCATAGCCCCACCTGTCGTGCTATGCTCCGTTTTTGTCGCCCTGGGTGCCCTGCTGTGGTACCGCCGGCGCAGACAACGCCGTGCCGTACAGCGCGATACCGAAGGCGCACGGCCGTCATCTTACATCGATAAGGTCTTTACGCACACGGAGACCCCCACCTCTGCCACGCCCCTCACGAGAGGTGTGGTACCAGTCTCACCTACGTCTCCCACCCCAGTAAGTTCGCCTCTGCCGCTGCTGCCTCAGCAGCAGCAGCAGCAGCAGCAGCAGCCGCAAATGCAACAGGATACATCGTCGCCGCGGCCAATGTCGTTTAGCAAACGCTTCCTCGGCAACATCCCATCCTTCTCAGACCGCCGCAGCAGTGAGAACGGCCGAAACCGTTCCAACAGCCACGGAGCCGGGACTGGAAACGGGAATGGGAATGGGAATGGGAGCGGGAGCGGGAGCGGACGCCTTGGACGACGACGTAGCCGCGCGGACCCAGTCCTCCCTGGGACGACGCCCCCACCGTCGGCATGCTTCAACGCCGACGACATGCTCGCGCCGCCCCGTCCGCGCTCGGGCTCGGTCCGGCGCATCGCGGCAGCCGCCGCCGCGTTCCACTCCCCGCTCATCGCGTCCAAGCAGTTCTCCCAGAAGTCCTCCCCGCCGCTGCCCCCACTGGCGTCGGCGTCTCCCGCCTCGCCGAGGAAGAGGGTGCGCCCACTGCCCCCGCTGCCCCCCCTCCCACTTGCGCTGCTGCGTCCGGGTTTGGGGACAGAGCCTCCCCCCACGACGACGACGCCGACGACGGTGGGGGCGGTGGCTTCCGAGCAGCCCTCGTCACCACCGCCACTATCGCCACTGCCGCCGCCGCCACAGCCCCCAGTCCTGGCCACACCCCCGCAACCCTCGTCGTTGTCGTCGCGGCAAAACCCACAGCCAACGACACGTCCGATCGTCCTACAGCCGAATCGGCTCGAACAAGTGCAGCAGGTGCAGCAGCAGCAGGAGTCCGAGGATCAGAAGCGGGCTCCGACACAGTCGCAGCCACAGCCACAGCCGCAACCACAGCAGCCGCAGTCGCGGCAGCCGGGGCCGTTGTCCCGGGATCGGCAGGTGCAGGAGCCGTTTTTGTTTGGGAGTACCCGGAGGTGGGGACGGCAACTGCGCGATTCGGATGGGTTGCCGCCTCCGTATACGTCGCAAGTTCGGCCCTAGTCTTTCCTTCCTAGCTTCCTTCATTCCCCCCCCCCTTTTCGGTGGAAGGAAGCGCAATACAGTACTCCCGTGATGGGAGCTGGGCATGGTCACCGGACTCTAACTTTTTCGTAGCGTTCTTCCTTTCCTTAATTTGGCCTTTTATCGTACTTATGAGGTGTTGATGCTGTGCATATGACTCACGGAGAGACTTTTCGGAAAGGAGAGGATACGTTATGATACATTCTACGCATACATGGTATACCTATTCGTGTACTTCTCATCACTTTACGTAGCGGCGGGGATGGACTATAGTAACTTATTTGACTCACAGTTCAGTCTAGCGTGCTACGATTCATTGGTCATCGGATACGTGTGGGGGATGGCTATACTAACCAACGACCGTCGAGAAGGGGCCCCCATCCCCATGAGAGCAAAAACCGCCAAAGTGGCCCGTCCGAGTCTTCTCTCAAGCCCGCCGCCGCTTCGCGCGCAGCGCAGGCGCGATGTCCATATCCCCGTCGTCGACCGCATCTACGTCCGCGTCCGAGTCCGAGTGCGCGTCTCCAGCAGGCTGCGGCGCGGCCTCATCTTCAATATCCCACGGCGGGCTCTCCTCCCGCGCGCGCTTCCAGGGCCCAGCACCGCCTCCGCCTCCGCCTCCGCCACCGCCTCTTCCTCCCACAGCACTCGGCCCTGGCCTCCGTAACAAATCGGGTTCGGGTTCGGGTTCGGGTTCGGGTTCTGGGGTAGGCGAATTGAGATCGAGCTCGATGTCCCACACCGAGTCGAGCGGCTCTTCCGTCCGTTCGCTGACGTGTGCGGGTGCGGGTGTAGGTGCGGGTAGGACGGCAGCAGTGGATGCAGAGCCAGGGGCAGACGTGGACGCAGGCGCGGGCGGCTGCGGGTGCGGCTGCGACGGGGCGGTGACGAGGGCACTGGTCGTGGCGGTGCGGAACGGCCGATCGAACGCGTCTTTGAGCCGCGCGACCTTTTTGGGGCCGAAACCTGGGAGGCGCGCGAGCTGCCCCGCGTCCGCCTGTGCGATCCTAGCGAAGCTCTGGCGTCCCCGGGCGTCAGTCCATTCCGGTCAATCACCAATGCCCCCATGTAAGTCTAGGAGGGGGGGAAGGGGGACGCACGCCAAAGGACGCTCGGAGGGTCTCTACGTCCGTCTTGTTCACGCGCTGGACGCTCGTCAGTGCCGTGCGCAGGAGCGCGCTTGGTGTTTTGTCTACGCGCTCGCGGATGAGGGTTGGTGGGCGGTGCTCAGACTGTTTGTAGGCGGTGAGGTATTGCCCTGCCTCGTCTGCGCTGCGCGCGCGTGTGAATGTGTTTGGGTGGGTGTGCGAAAGTGTGGGAGGTGACTCACGACCAGGCTACGATGACGGTGATGTTGTTGAGCAGACACACCCTCGTGAGCTCCCGAATGGGGTCTTGGTGTTCCGACTGGGGTGCGGTTGGGCATAAGGTGTGTGGGGTGATGAAGCGTGAAAGGGACGCACGATGTCACACATGAGAAGGAGAATGCGGAGGTTGTAGGAGTGGCCCAGACGCTCTATGCGCTGATGTATGTACTCTGGGTGGAGACGGTGATACCTTAAGCTGGGGGTGAATAGTCAGTAGCTCATCGGGTGGTAAGATGATTAGGGAGACCTGAGGAAGAGGACACAAGTGGTTCTACCGACTTGATAGTCGGGGAGAATGTCACCAAACTCCTTTGGAACATTCCGAATGCACTCGACGATGGGATTAAGACGCTGACACGGGTTGATGATAATCGAGTTGCCTGAGCCAGGTTGCACCACTGGTGGTTGCCGTTCCTTTCCCTTTGGGTTCATTGGAACCGTCGACGCGATTCGAGTCACCTTACCCCAGATTGATATCACGACATTTCGTACTGTAACATTCTATACCCTAAAATCAACTATGATGCTGTTCAAATTTGATAGTTATGATACATGATGTGATGGGAAGGTACGGTGGCACTATGTACGGTCAGGAGACCGGGGCATCATATACAAGGATTCGCCATCACAGAAAAACTGTCGCGGCGTGGTAAAGATGCGATTCCGTAAGTACGAAGGTAGAGGAAAATAACCTGATATTACACGCAAATTGGTACACCCGTATAAATTAAGTTACAAATAGTACAACGGTCTTGAAAACGAGGGCTTCATCATTAGATAGAGTGGAATGAGCGAAGCTGAGTGCTTACTGATCCTAGGTTAACTCCCCGGGACAATTAACGGCTGTTGGGGACCATGGGTCTGGATGGGGTTGGCTGGGTCTGCTGTATTAAAGGAGCGCGCTCTCCATCGCCCGGGGCTAATTCCTTCTCAGAACCCCTACAGCATCGACATTTGAACATCGTCTCTGTAAAACCATGCCCTAGAGAGCAGAATATGCGCTCCATGGGTGCCACAGGAGAAATCAGCGGGGAGACGCACGGAGCGACCCAAAATCGACGCAGATGCCTGTGCAGACATCGAGGCAGGCTAGGAGGGCGATGGAGCAGCAAGCGCCGACAGGATCTTCAGACATTTCGGCTTGGAAAGGAAACCGGTCACAGTATTACGAGCAACAAGTGCTAGGAATGTCGGCACCGGCTTGCACCAAGTGCTGATGTGATATAGTGGGACGCAAACAGGGCAGACAACACACCACACGGCAACGCGGCGTGCGGTCCGAGCGGGCCAGCTGGTGACTTACGCCACAAATGGGAAGGGATTCATGTCACGACTCACGAATCAAAACTCCCAGACATGGCACAAGCTTTAAGCTTGGAAGCGATTACGGTAAGGCCTTTGTAACCCCGACTGGTCAGAAGAAGACCTATGAAGGAAGAGAAGAAGAAAAAAGAGGCGGCGACTTGAAGCCTCATTTGTCACGTGGCGTTTGTAACTTAGGTCACGTCCCCAGAGCGCGGACCCGAGGAGCTGGCCTAACCCTCTTTATAGGAATTGTCCAACTACACTTTGACTTTTGGTCGTGCTATTCGCCATGTCTGGCTGCCAATGCGTACACCTCGGGGATGCGGCAAAACGTTCTTGGCCGTGGAGGCGCTTCCATTCGTAGCGCGAACTTGAACCTCCAAATCGGCATCACTTTTCTTCTTCGTCAACGGATATGGGAACGAAGCTGTATTTTGTGGTGCGAGGCCGGGTCGCGCTCCGAGGACGAGGTCACAGTCCACGGGCCTCGTGTACTTAAATGTGGACCGTACAAGAGCGACTGTTGGGATTCTCCTCTCCTCCCCTCCAACCCCCGCCGCCCTTGCTTGCCATCGCCTCTATACCCTGTTAGAGTCTGAGGGGTTGTGCAGTCTTTACTCTTCCATTAGACATCTCGCCGCTCGCAGTCTCCATCTTCCTACTTAGCCCCCAAAAGGAAACTCGGTGCTTTTAGGCCTACAGTTTTGTGATGTTCGATCTACGCGCGTCTACACTCCTCGTGGCTCTTCTTGCGACCTCTGCCCTCGCGCAGGACCACACTTCTGAACAGTCTGAGGCACAGATCAACGGTACGCCCTTGTAACCTGGCACCGCTCTTTATTTACCCCTCGCTCATCTCACTGCGTTTTGGTGCCCTAGACCCCAATCTCGAATGCACGCCGTATTATTATGCACCCTCGGCCCAGTACATTCACAACTTTCCCCCGATATGGCAGCCTGCGACGTTGCAGGCGAATGACGCCGCAGGCCAAGCGATGTGGGCCCACATCTCGGGTAGCATCCCGACCA
>QLOS01002227.1:0-10614 GCA_003313725.1 Russula sp. MG48 | reverse complement strand
GACAGGCCACCTGGCACCCTAGAGAAATCTTCGGACCTAGGGTTGGTTAGTCACAGCGGACTCCGGGGTTCCCCCCCCCTGGTCAAGCGTGGCGAGACTGAGACCTGGGACACCATTGCGAATCTGCAGGGATTAACCCACGCCTTAGGGCAAAGCAAAGCAGGTGCCCGGGGACGGGAAAGGGGAATTGTCCCCCCAGACCGTAGCAGGATGGGGCAGTCCCCCTACTGTTAGGCTCACTGGGGCCTGACGCCTGGTGAGGCTAATACTGATTCTCACTCGACTTCAACCTTGGTGGTGTCCCAAGGTTCTCAAGGCGATAAGATAACAGATGGTCCACACGATCGTGAGATAAGTGAGGACCAAGGCGATAAGTGAGGCGATCTTGAAGTAAGACAGTTCGATCTTGAAGAAGATGAGATAAGATTATAGTCTTTTGACTTCCGAGGGAGCTGAGTGGCGACTCGATTGTGAGCTTGATCTTAGATCGGACTGATAAGACCACAAAGACAAGTTTATAAGGCTCAGAGATCTTCAGCAAGAAGATCTTGAGCGGGGTACAGTGGATTGGATCGAATCAAGCCGAAACTGAGGAATAAGTCCCCAGTTTCCCTTCCTATTTATACAGTTTCGGCCCCATGTGGGGCCCGCAGTCTCTGGTCACGATCCGGTAGTCATACTAAGGCCATGGGGCAAGTTCGGGTAAGTGTGCGTAAATGAGGTGAAGTAATAGCCGGTCGGTAATGGTAGTGGGTCTGGAGTGACAGGGTGACGTCATGTCACACCACCACCCGTTCTGTCCAGGACTCTGGGCCGGAAGTGGTGTGCGCGTGATGCACCCTGTACTCGAATATGAGTCTCCTAATGTAAAATTGTACCTGCCATTTTTTGTCCCTGCACCAACCCAGTGCGCGTGACACTGCCCCTCTCCTTAGGCGGCTGGCCCACCAGCCTGGCCTCCCCTCCTCGCGCGCATTAGTTCCTTCCTCTGTATGTACTTCACTTGCGACGTCACTACCTCCCCATATGGGTTCACCAAGGTGGTGACCATCGCCAAGGGGATATCTTCTGTCCCAGGACAGAGGTGAGGGGGTTCGCTCAGCGCTTTCGGCCGTCCCTTGTACAGCCGTCGTGCTATCATCTTCTGCGGCGCCCACTGCGGCCATGGGTGCCGCAGACGGGTGAGCGAGGTCTTCCTCGATGTGGTAGGTGGTGCTGATGGTGGAGATTCTGGAGTTGTAGTTGGCAATGGCGATGGCGACGCCAGGGATAGGGTTTCCCACATATCCCTGCTCGTCGTAGTAATTTTGGAGGGCCGTAAGGCGGGCTTCCCGCGACGTATAGGGGCTGCTGTCGTCGTGCCACGGTTGCAGCGACGGCGCCAAGCCATGGATGATGTCGAGTATGGATTCATGAGGAGAGGAGATGTAGAGGTGGAGTGCGTTGGCAGGTCTGAGAGCCATGGGCTGTCCTTTGTTGTTTGCTCCTTCTTAAATACTATGCTTCGGATGGCCGTGGGATTCTGCTCGTGGAATTCCTTGATCCTATCTGGGGCATTGCTTACGTGTGAGGCTGGTTCCCAGGTGTCTTCGGCTGTAGAATACCCTTTCCAATGCACCCGGTATTGGAGCTCCTTCTTGCGCCCATACTGCCACGACGCCACTATCTCCTCGACTTCGTATTGCTCCTCCCCTTCGATCATGTCAGGTGGGGGTTCAATGAAGTTGCGCCCGTGCTCCTCCGTTTCCTTATACGGTGACAGGAGTGAGGCATGGAAGGTGTTGAAGATCTTCCATTGCGCGGGCAGCGCCAGCTGATACACCACCGGCGAAACCACGTTCGTGATCGGAAAAGGGCCGTAGCGCCTCGCAGCCAGCTTGGCAGTGGGGTGAAACAGTTTCAGATTGGTCCCCTCCTGTTATGGCTCGACGGGCCGGTAGCACGACTTGTGCGATGTGAGACTATGTGCGAGACGCGTCACGTGAATATGATGCGGGAGCACGTGCCTATGCGCGAGTGACTGAGTGCGAGTTGCTTGAGCACGAAGGTAACGTGATCCTTCCCACGTGATCGCAGGGATGACGAGTTGCTTGGAGTAAGTGCGAAGTAGATAGGCGTCTAGATAGGGATGATATCTAGGAACGCGATCCAGAGCTGAGTCTTGCAGCGACTCAGAGAGGCGTGTGAGATGAAGCGAGTTCTTTACTGCTCTCAGAGGGCTAGACCACGTCTGAGAGAGGAAGCGAAGTGAGGGGTTCGAGACTCTAGTTGATTGTGAAACTAAGTCAAGCTTGGGGCTTGACTGGCATAAACTAGAGCCCTTATATGGGCTTTACAGGAGAGGTCACGTGCTACTGCCATCTGAGTCACAACGGCGATGCAGTACAGCCTAGATGTGACATAGGGTCACATCTGTGAGTCATCGTAGGGTTCAGCCAATAGCGTAAGTAGAGCGCACAGCAGAGGGCTGTGCCGTATCAGTATCAGTCACGAATAACGCGAGGCAGTATCGTACGAGCGCAGCCTGGTCACAGGCTGCGCTGCCAAGCCGGATCACATCAGTCATCATAGGGATCATGGTAGGTAAAAATAGATAGTTCGGACCGTATCAGGCGTACCAGAGATCGTAACACCTCCAGCCATACTTTGTCCCCAATCTGGTAGGTCTTGAATGGCCGTCCCTTTTGCCCTTTTTCGTTCCGCAGTAATATGATTCTCTGAGCATGCCGTATGGCCTCCACCACGCGCTCCCTTAAGTGTTTCAGGTATTTCCCCCGTTCAGCGACTGCGGGCAACTTTGATGTTGCTCCTTCCGTCATGCGTATGTTTGGGGTGAAGCCGATCAATAGTTGAAACGGGGTGAACCCCGTGGTAGAACTTGGCCAGGCATTGTGTACGTACTGGGCAAGTGGAAGCCACTGGGCCCAGTCGTCCTGTTGGGCGTTGCAGTAAATCCTTAGATACTGTTCTAGCCACTGATTGGTCCGCTCTGATTGTCCGTCCATCTGTGGGTGGTATGCCATACTGATGTTTTGTGAGATCCCCAGAATGCGGCATAGTTCCTTTGTGAAGTGCGAGGTAAAACGAGGGTCCCTATCCGAGATGACCCGTTGCGGTATTCCGTAATGTGGGAACACATGCTTCGCGTACAAGGCCGCGACCCCTGGTCCATCAATCGTTGTGTTACATGGGAAAAATAGTGCTGCTTTCGTGGTGTCATGGTCGGTGATCGTGAGGACCGCGTTGTATCCTTGCGAATTGGGCAATTCAACTATGAGGTCCAACGCGATTGTCCCAAATGGCGGCACTCCCTGTTCTGGCGTGATGGGAAAAAGGGGCACCTTTGGCTTTGTGGTTCCTGCCTTTGTTGCTTGGCAGGTGGCACACCCTTTCACGTATGCTGTTACGTAATCTTGCATTCTTGGCCACCAGTAATCCTGGGCGACTGCCTTGAGTGTCCGCGCGATTCCAGGGTGGCCTGCGGTGGCGTGGTCATGATACGCCGCTATCAATCTGCGCCTCAGTTCCGTGTTTCCGATCACTACTGGCCGCCCTCCTTGTGTCCATCCTTTTGCATCTTCGATCACGGCGTACTTCTCCTTCCATGTTGAAACGTCCTCATGTCCCTGCTGCGCCTCGTAGACCTCGCGTTCCAGGTCTTCCAGCGCCAGTGCTCGGCAGAACAGCTTGTCCGGCAGTACTACCATTTGTTCGTTATCACTTCCCCCTTCGTCCAGTCCTGGCCATCTTGACAGGTGGTCAGCTCGGTTGGTCGCCCCCGGCTTGTGCAACAGTTGGAAGTTGTATTCTGCAAGGCGGGGAATGTATCTTGCCACCTGTTACGCTCGAGCTCTGAGCGTATCGATGTCGGTCTGTTCGCTGAGTCTATGGAGCTGACTCAGACACTGCTAGTCCCTCGTAACTAGGGACGCAAGCAGTGGCGGTCCCCTTATGCGCACAACCCTAAGTCAAGGGTTCAATGCAGGGGAGTCAAAGTCAGGCAATCGGCCTGAGGATCCGAGGGTTCACAAGATGAGAGGGGAATACGATAGCCACCTAGGGCCAGAGTGTAGCTCGGTATTGGTACAAGAAGAATAAGCCTAGTGTTACAGCTACAGCCTAGGCTACCTTATATAGCTGGGGATCGCGAGAGCGGGCTTCCTACTCGAGTCATGTAAGTGAAGTATCATAGCGCGGTCGTGGGTTCGAGGCGGTCAAGGGGTCATATGTAGCGTGAAGGTGAAAAAGCGTAACACTGCCCCCCTGTCAGGTCTGAAGACGTCCCGGCTTCACCAGGCATCTGTCATCGTCACGTCCTCCTCCAGGACACTGATGAATGTGATGTCACTCTCGCGTGTCATGTGGAATCGTCGTTCGAAATCGTGTCGAGCGTGGACTGCTCGTATGCCAGCCTCCGCCATTTGGTGGGTAATTTTCTGCACGCGACGCTCTAAATCGATTCGATCATTCGTGGGTCGGGAGCGTCGGCGTCGGGGGTATTGTGGCGTTGCGAGGCGTCGTGTCGGTTGGGTGAGGGTGAAGACATGTGGATTCCGTTCGGGGGATAGAGCGAGGGGTGAGAGGGTGAAAGCGAAGGAGTGAGGGGAGGAGTCGTCAGGTGATGACATAGGGTTTGTTTTTTTGTTTGAGCGGGGGCGTGGTAGCTCTTTCTTTTGTATCGTACGATGCGTCGGGGATTCAAATCAAGTCAGTCAGGCACGAGGATGGAGTCAGGTCATGTCGGCGTCGTAATCTCGTCAGTTCGGTTCCAGTGGGTCATGTGGCAAAGGGATTGTGACCTCGCAATAGCACCGGGTCACGAGCGACGTCGCGGTAGAGGGGAGTCAGCCAGTTCTCGAAGTCCCAGAGATAACTCAAGATATAATGCTCTTGGTTCCACTCGGGACGACAGGTGTTTGCGCAGACTGCGTGGTGGATGATGGTTAGCGTGGTCAAATTGAGGATGCGTTGTCCTCGTTGCTCTTGATGGGCTCGGGCCTCCTGGTAGCTGCGGGATCGCCATATCACGTCAGTGAGGCCAAGGGGTCTTCCCAGGTGCGGCTCCACGCTGGGGATGGAGGGGGATCGTGTCGCGAGTCGGGTAGTCTTTTCTTTCTTCTTCTTCTTGGCGTACAACTCTCGTCGCCGTCGATTGTTATTCAAGCGCTTGATACGCGCTTCCTTGTTGAGGGTAGGAGTCGGGGACTCGCTATGCCGGTTTGGTGCTGTTGAAGGTAATGGGATTGTGGTGAATATTGGTGCTGTCGTTTCTTGGTTGTGTCGCCCATACGCGTGATTCTGTATGGCGGCCGATTCTGGTGTGTGGTTTATGAAGTGGGAGGAGGTCGCGGGGGTCGATGATTCAGGTTGTGTAGACCCACTGACGGATGGTGTCGAGTACTCGGCGCACGAACACATCTGAGTCGTACCGCCACTGATCCCAATCATTCGCCAGTTGTCTGTGCTCGTCATTTGGTCGGTAGGTGTCTCGAGAGCGACTACAGAGTCGCGGGCATGACAGCCCGTGGATCTGACTTCGTAGGAACAGGGTGAAGAATCGTTGGTCCAGTTGGGCGCGTTCATTGATGAGGTCGTCTAGTGGGGAGGTCATTCAGTAGTGAATGGGGCAGTGGCTGGATTTGCAGAAGTAGGGATGTAGGTGGGCGTGTCTTTCTTGTCGTGTTTCGTGTCGTTGGGATCCAGGGGTGAAGGTCGTAGCGTGAGGGGATGCGAGGGTGTGGAATGTTTGGAGGTTCGGGGGTAGTGGATAGTCTTCTTTTGGTGGGGATCGTGCGAGTCGCTTCTTTTCTGTGGGGGTGTATTGGATGAGGAAGTAGGGAAATGGGATATTGAAGGGGGTGTCGTTCATTCAAGTGGTGTCCCAAGGGATCGTTGGTTGATGGGTGAGTGCTGGGGAGAGGAGTTTGAAGAGTGCGTATCTTGCTGGGGGTCGTGTTGTTCTGCCGGTTCTTGTAATTGTCGATGTCAGCCTCGTGTTAGGGTGAGGGGCTAAGATCCGTGGTGCTTTTGTCGTTATCGATGGCGTCGTGGGAGTGGGCGTAGAGGAATTACCCCCCTCTCTAGGGAAGCGACGCCTCGGCGCTTGTGGCGTGGCTCGTGGTGTGTCAGGGTTGCGTTGATAGAAGTCTTCTATGAGGTCAGGTGCGTGAAGATCCAGGGCTGACACCCATGAGTCTTCAGAGGCTGGGAATCCCTTCCAATGGACGAGGAAACGGAGTTCCCGTCGTCTGCCGTAAAGATCGGCCTTGCGTATCGATTCGACTTCCCATTCGGGCTCTCCCTCGATTACTTCTGGATCTGGTCGGGCATAATTATGCCCGTGTGCGGCGGTTTCGATGTATCATGTGAGCAGATCCACATGGAATGTGGGGTGGATCCTCATGGATGTGGGAAGTTGAAGGCGGTAGGTGACAGGGGATAATTTCTGGGTGATAGGGAATGGGCCGTATTGGCGGGGTGCCAACTTCATCGTTGGGTAGTGGAGCTTGAGGTTGCGCCCTTCAAGCCACACTTGGTCTCCTTCTTTGAATTCGATTGGGACCGTGCGGTCTGTCGCGGTCTGAAATGCCTTCACTGCTGCCTCCCTCGCCTCCCGGATCTTCTGAAGGCGCCCGGTGACTTCTGGCACCCAAGCTTCTTCAGTGGACATCGGGATAAAGGGTTTCGTACTGAACAGGAGTTGGTGGGGCGTTTGCCCGGAGCGGTCGTGTGGCCATGAGTTGTGGACGTATTCGGCAAGTGGTAGGTATGGGGCCCATGCGGTCTGGTCGTTCGAGGTCCAGAGGCAGAGATATTGCTCCAGCCACTGATTGGCGCGTTCACTGGCGCCGTCTGTTCGAGGGTGGAACGCCGTGGAGACGTTTTGTTGAATGTGGAGGAGTCGGCAAAGCTCCGTTGTGAATTGTGACACGAATCGAGGGTCGCGGTCACTGATGATTTTCCGGGGGATCCCAAACCACGGAATTAGGTGGCGCAAGTAAAGTGCCGCCACTCCTTCTCCGGTGATATTGGTGGTGCAGGGAAGGAACTTCGCTGCTTTCGAGCAGCCTTGATCGATGATCGTGAGCACGGCGTTGAAGCCGTGGGACTCCGGGAGGTCGGTGATGAGGTCCATGGCGATGGTCTGGAATGGGCCTAACTGGGGTTCGACTGGGAGCGCTTGTAGTGGGGCGCGTCGGTGGTGGGTGCGTGGTTTGTTCTCTTGGCATGAGGCACAGCCCCGTACGTATTCTGCGGCGAACTCCTTCATGCCCTCTCCTTCGTACTGTTGTTCAAGTAGGTGCTGTGTGTTTGCGATTCCTGGGTGACCCGCTAGTGGGTGGTCGTGGTGGAGGCGTAGTACCTCGTGTCGTGCTTCTGTTCCCTCTGGGAATGATAGTTTCGCGAACCGGGAGTCGGGGAGCATGACTACTCCCTTATTGTCGTCCTCCCCTTGGTTTTCACCGAAGGGGCGAGAGAGGAAGTCGGCCGGGATGTGTCGCTTGCCTGGGACGTGAACTAGCTTGAAGTCGTAGTCAGCTAGTTCTTGGTGCCATCTGGCCTGTCGTCGGTTCAAGTTCTGTGACTTCCTGAAGTAGGTGAGGTTGTGGTGGTCGGTGTGAACGAGTGTCTGGTGGTGCGAGCCGGCCAGGTACGGCCTCCAATACTCTAAGGCTCGTACTACGGCATATAATTCCTTGTCGTATATGTCCCAGTTCCTCTGCGTCACGTCCAGCGTTGCTGATAGAAATGCGACTGGTCGCAGCTTCTGCTTGTCGTCTCGCTGCTGTAGGACTGCGCCAATGGCGTATGCTGATGCGTCCGTGTCTACGATGAAGGGTTTGTCGAACTGGGGTTGCTGTAGGACTGGTGCTGTAGTGATGGCTTCCACAAGGGCCTCGAAGGCCCGTTGGTGCGTTTCTTCCCAATGGAATTTCCCTCCTCTGGCACAATGCGCTACCAGTGCATTGAGGGGTGCTGCAAGGGTACTGAATCCTCTGATGTACATGCGATAGAAATTCAGGAAGCCGAGCAGTGCCCGAACCTCCTTCAGTGTGGTGGGGACCTTCCATGCTTTAACGCCAGCGACTTTGACAGGATCCATGGCTATCGTGTTTTCTGAAATTATGACTCCTAAATACTCGACGGAGTCCGCTTCGAACTGGCACTTTTGTGGTTTCAGGAACAGGTCGTTTCTTCCTAGGACGGATAGGACGTCGTCGACCACTCGTCGGTGTAGGGCGATGTTGCGGGGGGTGTGGATCAAGATGTCATCCATGTATACTGTGACATAACCTTCGTTAATGAGTTCGCGGAAGAGATGGTTCATCATGGACTGGAAGGTGGCTGGTGCGTTCGTAAGTCCAAAGAACATGACCATGGGTTCAAAAAGGCCCCGATTGGTCTTAAATGCTGCCTTCCATTGGTCTCCGTCGCGAATCCTGATGTTGTTGTAGCCCCAACGGATGTCTAACTTGGTAAAAAGTGCCGCGGGCTGTCCATTCACTCTTGTAAGTCGATCCATGAGTTCACGGATGAGGGGTAGGGGTGTAGTGTCTCGCATCGTCCATGCGTTCAGTTTGCGGTAATCCTGTACTGGTCTGAGGTTGCCGTTTTTCTTTTTGATGAAGAAGAAGGGGAATGCATAGGGCGACTTTGAAGTCCGTATGTATCCCTTCTTGAGGTTTTCGTCGATGAATCCTTGGAGTGCGATGTCTTCGGTTGGTGTGAGGGGGTAGACCTTGCAGTCTAGTGTTCCTGGGGCATCTGGTTTGAGGTCTATGGCGTGGTCCCAGGGGCGTGCGTCAGGGAATCGTTGTGCTGCTTCTTCGCTGAAGACGCAAGCATGTGCGTGGTACTGCGGCAGGACAATCTCGTCCCAGGCGCGTATGGTTTTATCGGTGGCCTGCTCTGCTAGTTGTTGGGCCACGGTGGTCTTGGCGAGGCGTATGAAGAGTTCGTCGCCTTCTTCAAGTAGGGGTTCCTCTGCCGTGATACGTGCGAAGGTCATACCCGCTACTTTTGTCGATGTCCCTTGGCGTTTCACTGCTGCCCCAATGGTGCGGATCATCACAGGGGTGTCGAATGTAGCCGCTTTCCAGTCTGGGTGTGGATTCGCTGCTGCGAACCAGGGGTATCCCAATACTATGTTGTCGCCGTCCATATCCGCGATAAAGAATCGCAGGACGTGGGCTTCATCTCCTGTAGTGACTTCTAGGTCCGTGTAGTGTGTGATGTCTCCGCCTTTATTGGCGGACCCGTCTGCGTTCTTCAGTCGTCGTGGCGTGGTGAGCGTTCGGACCCCTAGCTTCTGGTCGTCGATGAATTCTTGACTTATGAAACACTCGGTGGCTCCAGTGTCGAGAAATGCATGGAGCGGCATTTCTTTGGTCGCGGTCTGGTAAGTCATGGAGATCCGAATTGAGTTGACGCGTGGTAGGAATACATCTTGGCTGAACATGGCCCGGGCCAGCACCGTCTGCTTTAGGCTGGGGTTTGCACTGTGGGTGCGGATCCAGTGCGATGCCAGTTCATGGCGTTCGTCAGTGCTGAGCTTCCGGATATGCTCGAGCAGTTGGTGTTGAGTTGGGGGCTTTGCCCTCTTGGGAGTCTGCGCTGCCGTTGACGGGGTCTCATTCTTCGGCGGTTTCGGTTGTCGTTGGTACTGCTTGGGTCGTTTCGTAAACAACCTTCTTCGTAGTTCTCTGTCCTTCATGCGTTGAAGGTTTGTGGCTGATCGTCGTTGGCTTACTTTGAAGCGAGCGATTTTCATCGGCTCTAGGTCATTGTTGGGTTCTGGCGTGCTGGACCGCGGGAGTGGCGGTGTCTCGAGGGGTGGCGACGGGGCTCGAGCGGTCAGTTGGATCTTGGGTGTTGCTGTTGAGGTGGCGGTGCGTTTCGTCTCCCATAATGCTTGTCTGTGAGGTCTCATTGCCGTGATGATGGCTTGCCGGCGTCGACTGGAGGACTTCCAGTCCGTCCAGTTCTGTGGTCGATCATAATTTGTGCAATTTTCAAGGAGTCGTAAGTGGAGTCCTCGCTTGAACTTTTCCAGTACCACTGGATCGTCTTCGCGGTACAGTGCTTTGCGCGCTAGGGTGGCAAACTGGGTGATATAGTTGTCGATGTTGTCGTTGTTCATGGTGAGGTTGTCAAGTTGCGCTTGAGCGCGATAGGGTTCATTGACGTCGAACCAGTCTTGGGTGAATTGGGTTTCGAAGTCGTCCCATCTTGGGACGAACGTTTGAAGGAGCCACTCCTCCTGGGCTCGCTTCCACTCGTTCACTGCTTTGCCCTCGAGGTACGTCAGGGCATGTGCGATTCACGTTGCTTCGTTTGTCATAATTGGGTGTTCAGCATTCAGGAACTGGTAGAGCTTCAGTTCGTGAATGAAGGTGTCTGTGGTCGTGCGATCGCCTGTGAAGATCGCGGGTTCTAGTCCTTCTAGGCGCCACTCATAAGGCGTTAACGGTAGTGCCTGTGGCACATTTGGGGGTGCGTTTGGTGGATTGGGCGCGGGGGGCCCATATCCCGGCGGGAATATCGCTATCTGCGCCTGAGGCGCGTGCATACTGTCGTTTATGGTTGGCAATACTGCCGTCGCCATTCCTGGTC
>QLOS01002226.1:0-12392 GCA_003313725.1 Russula sp. MG48 | reverse complement strand
CAATATATTTGCCTGGCTAGTATTCGGGTTCGCTGTAGGCGTGTCTTTGATAGGATTCCTCTCTCAAGCAGTGCGCACGTCAAGGCGGCAGTCATTCAAGAACAATATCCATGTTTTAATCATTAGCATTGCTTACAGTGTTGTGGTACGCCTCCTCTCCCTTCGTTCCCCCCCCCCCTGTAGCCTCATCTAGTGATGATGACGACGAAAGTTCTTGATGTCGTTGGCATTTTGCCTGAACCGCCGGATATCAATGTTCCAAAAGCTGCAGAGGTTATCGAGGGGACGAGTCGCCCTCCGCAAAGGAGACATCCCAAAGGTGCGTAGCGACACACAACAAAAAAAAGTTCCCTAGCGGGGGGAATTTTTTTTTTTCGTCTTTACAGAAAAGCTAAATGAGCCACGACTTTTTTTCTATCTTTGTGCAGCATGCGCATGAACTCGTGATGCAGGAGTATTCGCGTGCCTGTTTGATCGCCTTTGAGTCCTCGCCCAAGGACGCACACCGAGCAGGATGGGGCAAGCCAGGTGCGCTTTATTCCTCTCGTCAGGCACTGTACTCGGCCATGCAAGTGGGCTCAAGGGCGTTCCGACAGGCACTCGGTGGGATGGCGTCTGCTTCCGGCGCGCTCTACTCGACACGGTCCCAGACCTCGGTCCGTCTTTACGTCTCGCGGTCCCCACCAAATGACGCCGACACACTAGTTGCACAGATGCGCAGACTCGTCTTTTGATTCCGAGCCTGCCGCCGCTCCGGCCTCACGATCGCATGTCACGCCATTATCGCTTCATCGCGCCGCTTTTGCCCACGGATGACAACGGTCTGTCGCCGTTGCACTACTACGACTCTGCCATACAACTCGCGAGACAGGCGGATCGTGAACCGACAGAGAGAGAGTTCGAGGTTGGCATCGCGGCGGCAAATGAGATCAAGAGGATGTAAGTTCCTGGCACTTCTCATCGGTATGTACTAACACAATTCAAGCCTGCTCGAGACCAGACAAGAGATGGTGCAGGGCTCGACACTTGATCTTCCTTCCATAATGTGACCTGTGGGCTCATACTCATCACCTTGTACCATTTTTCCAGGTGGAACACCCCCAGCGAGCCTTACTTGCACCATGGACAAATCCCTCCGCGGTCAGCGAGGGTAGACAGTCCCGTGCTCGCTTTGAGTCCCGAGGGTTGGGTTGCCCGAAGGAAATGCATTATGATTCATTTAGGCAACTTAGGCAACACATATACCCGATTGATGTGCCAATAAAATACTACCTCTATAATCCCACGAAATTGCACATAAAATGCCGTCTAATTCAGAACAGGAAGACCTGTGACCAAAGTGAGAAAGGCTGACTATCGGGTGATGGTGGGACACCTTACCTGATCTACGAGCTTGCTGACTGCGCGCGGAGCTGGGTATTTGAGTTCGTCAAGATGTTTTCTAGTGCAAAGTGTTGAGCCACTGGCGAGGAATGAGAATGGACAGACGTACTTCATGGCAGTCATCATGGGAGGAGGGCCTACACACATGTTGGTAAAGTGGTGAAGTCAGGATATACCACGGTACGTACCACAAAGAAGGATTTTGATATTCTCGTGGCTGGCAGGAAGGTGGGTGGCAATCTGCTCCTTGGACACGAACCCGACACCTCCAGTCCATCCAGTCGGTGGATTGTTCAAGACGTAGAAAACCCTGAATCGAGAGGGGTATTTGTTGGCCAGCTCATCGAGTTCTTTCTTAAGAAGGATATCTTCGTAGTTGACATTAGCATAGATGAGGTTCAGCCTGGTGCGATCTTGGGGGTTCTTGAGAGCAGCGCGAATGATTTGGAGCATCGGAGTGATACCAGTGCCCCCAGCAATCATACCAATTTCACGTGACAAAGTTGGGGCATAGTTGAATTGTCCTTTGGGACCTTTGACGCGGATCTTGTCGCCAATTTTGAGGAGAGACACGTAGCGTGAGATGTTACCTTTCTCGTAAGACTGGGAAATATGAGATAGGTTGGGTAGATTGAGAGATAAAAGCTACCTTGATGAGAAGGTCAAAATGGCCAAAGTCATCGTCGCTACTGGTAGGGGTGTAGCTACGCATGATTTCTTTTCCATTGATCTCCGCAGAGACGGATATATGTTGGCCAATAGGGAGACCGAGAACGTCATTCGGGTGGGGCAGAGCAAAGCGATAGCTTTGAGTCTCGTCAGTATAACAAGAACAAAGGAAGGCAAACTACGAACATGGCGGTGTTTGGGGAGATAACGATCTTTTCTTTGAGAGGAAACTCTTGCCATTCCTTTGGATCAAGAACGGGCTTCCTGACTAAATCATGGCTACGGGGTGAGAGGATGCTGCGAGGTTGACTGAAAATAATGACGTGCCGGAACGACCAAACTTGAGGTAGATGAACGCGGAACTGGCCGCTGCGAGGAGGAGGGTAAGGAGCTGGGCGACAGGGCTCTGACGGATGTCTAGAAAAGAAGGTGCCGGGGTTGTCATTTTGTTGGGGTGAGAGTGAGAAATGCCAGTGAGGATTAATCTAGAGATATCGTAGCCTGCTTCACTGAGTTTTGAGGAGAGAAAGTTAGAGAGAATAAAAAGAGAGATGAAGGAGATTAAGAAAGAGGCCAGAAATAAGAGCTGAGGATGATTAGGCATCAACGTCACCGTTTGACTGACTGACGAGTGGATCGGAGCCGATTTTAGCGGACTAGTTATGTTTACATAAGCTCGGAAGATTTGTATTGGTTACCGTTACTCGGACCCGGAGGCCGGAGCGGTTGTTACTGTCGGTCGGAGTCCCACTTACAACAGGTTGTGTCCTTATCCTTCCTCTTCTAACCGCCTTTTTGTGCTTTCCTTCTCTCTACCTTTCCTTTCCTTTTCTTTTCAGAGTCTCTCTTTATCCTCCTTTACTATCATTTCTCTGATATATTCTTTGCTTTCTATTTCGTTTTTAACTACTAACAACCGTAAAGGAGATAAGAACAAAAAGCTCAGAGGCCGTAACACACCACGCAGCGCGTGAACCATGCTTCCTTCCTCGACGACGACACTGCCCGCACCACGCAGAAGGGGTCCGCCTCCAGGACTCCGCGTTGACACTCCTGCCGAAATCGCCACGATTCCCCTTGTCCCTGGGTATAGTTCTGCTTCTACCTCCGCTGTCTCTCCGACAACTTCAGAGTCTGGGTCTTTTCAATTCCCCCCTCCCCCAAGGTCTCGTTCGAGAAACATGAAGAAACTATCCCTCACTCTATCCACACAATCCTCTTCTAGCTCTTTAGCTTTCCACTCCAATGAAACTCAGCTCGACCGCGCCACGGAGGAAGCTCGAAGCAGACGCACTTCTACCGTGTCAGCTTCTTCCATGCTCCTCCGCAGGGATGAGGATGGCCCTCCCTCTACCCCTTATCCCGATGGCCCTATCGAAATCCTGCCAAACATATGGCTTGGCGCTGAGGACAATGTCCGCGACTGGCGCGGTCTCGTTACGAGGAGGATTGGTTCTATTCTCAACGTTGCCAAGGAAGTCATCTCTCCATTTGACTTGGCAAATCCCGGAGAGGTGCCACGAATACAATCAACCAAAGAGCCCCCAGGTGGTGCTCTTCTTAACCAGGGTGCCTACTATCCCGCGGACTGTACTGGGAGACCTGCGTTGCACTATCTCAAGTTGCAGTGGTCTCATGGGCAATCTGATCTCGTTCAACGTGGCTTCCCCGAGGCTATGGCCTTTGTCGATCAAACACTCGCTCGTGGGGAGGGTGTACTGATCCAGTGCGTTGGTTTTCATCCCAAAAATCCTTTTAATACATATTCATCCTCTTACAGCTGTCAATGTGGTATATCTCGATCCGCTACTCTAGTGATCGCCCTCGTCATGCGCGCTGCTTCTCTCCGTTCTCCTTCGGTTCCTCAAGAGGTTTGGGATCTGAAAGGAATGCAAGCAGCCTATGCATATGTCAAACAGAGAAGTAAATGGGTCGGGCCGAATATGTCGTGAGTATAGCCACGTCAATGACAGCCTTCTTGCCTCATTCCTATTATAGGTTAATTTATCAACTCTTGGATTATGAGAAGGTTCTTCGTGGCCCCTGTCGGTCCCCAACCCCATCCGAACGTTCCCATTTGGAAGCAGCGGCCGACGAGGAATGGAGTCGTCGTCGAAAGATGCTCGATGATGCCTCGGATCGTGAAGATGTGGAACAAGAGAGCATAGCGATTCAACGCGAGGCCAAGGCTCTTGACAAGGCTATGGAAGATCGTATATTGGCCCGCAAATCTTCCTCCTCCTCGATCGGAAAGGGACCAGCTTGGAAAAGTCGATACTCGGCACGCAAGCGGACAGGTTCCATCGCCAGTAATATGACGTCAAACAGCATGCTCAGCGAGAACTTGGTCGAGGAAGACGAAGAGGAAGAGTTACTCGGCATCGGCAGTGACTTTGATAGGTTGAGTGCCCGACCTTCCCCTTCGGATGGTCATGTACCCTCTGACGCCTCGAGTGACGGTGAACCTCAACTCCCTCCTGCTACTTCGACACTTGCTGCCAGATCCTCGTTTAAATTGCCCCCTGTCCCTGTTACGGCTTTCAAGGCAACCTTTGATTCTTTCCATCGCCCTTTATCAAAGACGAGACGTAGACCCACTCCTCTCGACATCTTACCCACCGTACCCGATTCTCCTGTCAATGCCGCGCCTACACCTACCATCCCACCTGCATTGGCAATACCACGAACTCGCAAAGAGTCTCGCGCCACGGTACCCACGTCCCTCCAGCTTCGGAAGCCCTCTCAATCTGTGCAACTTTCCCAGGCTCCGAATACTTACAAACCAGCTCTGCAGACACCTTCTCAGACTCTTTTTGTCTTCCCACCTTCCCCCACCCTCTCAACGCGCACACCTTCAGCCATGACTCTGACATCAAACGCTGTTTCTGTACCGTTTCCTTCCTCATCACCCCCTCGATCCAGGTCGCACAGTCGGAGAAGGTCTTTGGTCGGCCTAATGACGCCCTCCACCCCAACTACTGCGCATGCGCGCGTCGATGCAAGAGGTTGGGTCGGGATTCACTAATGCATCAACTGACATCGATGGGATTGTATGGACTGGCACTTCTCATGTCTCCCGCTCGTTTTCGCGATCTCGAACCTCATGCACAAATATGCTTGCTTCCTAGTGATCATGTCTCCAATTTTTTTGGGATCTTCCGCATTGTTGTTTTCGAGCATTTTTATTTTCAACGGACTGTTACTTATTCTTTTTTTTTTTTTTGGTTTTGACCTCCCTCGTGTGATCCCCGACATGCATTGCACTTGCATCTTCCAAGCTGTAGCACATACTTAATCGCACATTCTTCCTTCACTTCAATATTTTGTTTTCCTCTTTATGCATGTTCTCCGTTCACATCCCTAAGTGCAGTTTGCTGAATATAGGCCTCGCAAACGCTTTAGAGAAGTTATCCAGAGCGGATGCAGAAGTTATGAAAACACTCTTCCTACGCTGTGCTTCACTACGCCGGTCAACATCTGCCCTCCCAGGCCACCCATAGACCAGTTCGAAGAGACGACGTTTTGTGCCCATCGTTTCTTCGCGTCGCGGTCGCTAACGAGCAGCGAGAGTTAGTCGGATGGGGGAGGTGTGTATCCAAAGCACGCACGCATAAGTGAATCCAATCACGTTTGTAACATTGAAGACGAGAGCGAGCACGACGATTGGGATGAAGCTGCGATATTGAGGTACAGGGTAGATCAGTATAGAGTCCATAATTTAACATGCTCGACTCACGATAGATTGAACTTGAGCAGGGAGACGAAAAAGAGACCAAGCCAGAGCGCCGGAAAGACGTATAGCGCAGTCCAAAACAATCTCGAGGGTGATATAAGTTCACTGAATGATGTCAAGAACGTGTCGTGGGAGACACACCGAGAATCGATAGGATTAGCAGGTCGCGAAGGCTTGGTGAGGAGCACTCAGCCAGCAGAAGAGAACCTTGGGAGAGTTGCTTACGTCCCGACTTTCAAAAATCCAGTAGCTCTCTCCGTTGTCGTCCACCTGTTCGCCAGCACATCAAATCCTCAAGTCAAATCGCGGAAAGTGGAGAGTTGCAGACCTGATTCCAAAAACGTAGACCAACGAGGGTCCGCCCAGCAACGTTCTGTATCGACGGATGAGCGAGATGAAAGTGCGCACGGACCGAACCTCAAGACGTACGCGACAATTCCAAAAGTCCATGGCGAGAAGGACGACGACGATTACGGTCTGCGGACGAACAAAGTAAATGGCCATCAGGACAAAAAAGTGGGAATTGGACGGACAGAGACGACATAGTTGTCCGTGAAGAAGCCGCAGAGGATATAAGTCGCGATGGCAGCTACCCGAAAGAGGTACAGAACGAAGAGCACGACGGGGTGCGCAGACTGCGTATGATGAGGACGTGTCTGCAGGACACATCCCGGTTGGAATCCCGCACCTGACGAAAGATCCCTGCGAGGCCTTTGGACGCGTGGGTAGTAACTTAGCAAGTGGTGTGTCAAGGGTTAGGGAATGACAATACCTGATTCCGCGTCTCCTGGCGTGGCGGAGCTGGTCATTGCACCTGCACCTGACAAGGGACGTGGCGGCTCAGCATTGCGAGTGGGAGGTGAATTGGGAGTGTTGGTGGGTTCGTCGGGTTCTATCGTTTGGAAGGTGGTACTCATCGTGAACAAGGACTGACATGGGGTATGGCGCACATCCACGGCAACACGCGCCGTTGACTCTGAGGCTTACTTACACTGCATGCAACGCGATGGCAGCACACGATCAAGACGACGAGCAACCGACAGAATCTACGCCATTGGTAACCAATCGTCCAACTGTACAGTCTCAACACCCCTCCTCTTCTCTGCCTCCTCTCACCCCAGTCGTCAATCACATCCAGCTACATGGCCTTCAAGCTTTGGACCAAGACCCCTCCCTTTTCCTCGCTCCCTCCGCAAGCCTCCCAGGGCAAGTCTCCTTCAAGCTGCTCGTGCTTTTGAAGCTGTACCTCCTCGCCAAAACACCCGCATCTAGTATTGGTACAGATATTTGGGAGCAGTGGTCAAAAGAGCGCACGTCATTGCTCGATGCGGAGGAATTACAGCGGCGAGCTGTGCATATCTGGGAGGAGTTTCTTGATGTCAGCCGGAGCACACAGGAGATCGAGGAGTGTCTCTGGACCCCGTTCCCAGTGGAAAAGGGTAAATCACTTTCTGTCAGAGGTACGTCACCAAATTAGTCGCGCCCTACTGTGCGTACATCTGATTCTCCTTGGTCTCAGTTGTTGATGTCTTGAAGGATCCGGACGCGCCCCCAGCACTGGTATCTCATCGCCTGGTCATCCTCAGTTTGCTCCATACGTGGACCCATGGAAAGGCCATCAATCCTGCCAGGTCTTTGTCTCGCCGTGTCTTACAACGCTTCTCTTCGGTGGCTACCCCGAGGTGGGTTTGGACTAACCCTCTTACGGCAGTGTATTTGACAATTACCCAGGGTTGTGCATGCTGTGGACATCCTCCTACAGCTAGGGTATCTGGCCCTACTCTCGGATTACGTCCTCCATCCCCCAGAACGCCCGATAATTACTACGAGCCTGGACTCAATTGGACCAAGAGAAGTACTTTTGATGATCTACTCCACTGCCTCACTCCTCAAGCCACCCACGCTCGTATTCGCACCATTAGTCCTCGTTTCAGGTGCCTTCTTATTCAGTCTTCCTGAGACCCCGTTTCCAGGGGACTCCTCGTACAGCATTTTATTGGGCGCGCTTCTCTTCCATGTGCTATTGCTTCATCTCCCTCGAATCCCCAGCCCCATTTTCCTCGTCTCGCCCCCAGTTACTCTGCCGTTGGCCACCCTTCTATGGCACCAATTCACCAGAACTCTCTACCCCGGCGTCCTTTTCTATCTGCCAGCGACGTTGCTTGCCTCCTATTTCCTATCTATCGCCCTGGAAGACACCATTCCTCACTTCCCAATAGTGCTCACGCTCACGCAACCCGCGCCGATGGAGATCCGGCTAGCTTTCTCCGCTCTGTGGTGCATTCTTGTATTCCTCATGATGGTTTCCTCAGTGCCACTCGTGCTATTTAATGCATCTCTGCCCCCCCTCTCGTCTCAAGCGATCTCCCCATGGGATAGGTATTCATTGGCCGTTGGCCTTCGATCTCGCAGGGTTTTTGCGACCGCTATTGTCGCATATTCGGTGCCATACTATTTTCCACCCCCATTTAATCTGCTTCAAATATTATTTGTTCGTATACCCCAGCTTCTATCCCGACTCTTTGGGTGGAAGCAGACTCCGGCCACTGGGGAGATAGAGGGTGTTTTGTGGCACTTGACGACCGGTTTGCTTGTATTTGTAGTGGCTGGATGTTGGCTGTGGACCGTACCCTTTTGCCATTGACATCCTTTCTTAGTAGTAGGTAGTCATTGCATACATCATACCATTTCCTTGTCGCTATTCTGGGATATTTTCTGTAATGTAATTTCAGAGTTGTGACTTTGCCCTGACTCGTTGCTTGCCTGACTTGGCTCCGGCTCCGATCCGGCGCTAATTGAAAAAAGACTTGAGCATGATGGGATGGGCGCACCACGGCCTGGTTCATCCCACTCGTTTTAAACGACAACCACGACGGTATCATGTCTGGCCGCACAAAGACTGCGAAGCGGCGTCGCACCGGACCTCCTCAGATCGGCGCACCATCCGAAGCAGATAAAGCCATCACTCCTTTTAATCTACCGTCTTCTTCAGCATTCTCCACCCGCACTTTGAAAACTAATAATAATCATGTCCTGCCGTTGGCTACCCTCTGCGCGCGTCTGTTCGTCGCCAACTTTCCTAAGCTTTCCAAAGATCCCCGCCAATGGGAACCAACAAAAACTTGGCAAGTAGTTGTTGGTCCACAGTTGAAGAGCCTCCCGGACTCTACAATACAAACGTTGTTTGCAATGCTCAGATCGTCTTGTCCCCACCTGCTTTCGCATGAGTTGGTCAAAGAGGTGCGCCTCAGCGGTTTTTGCAAGACATATGTGACTCAACCCCTCCATGTCGTTTACAAAGTATTTCCTGCGCGGTGACTCTGTCACTTTGACTAGTGGAATAGGTGGTGAACGTTCGCCGGTCAGTAAATACACCGTTGGTGCGGTTGCTACGATGGGACCAGGTCTCGTTCGGCTGCACCTCATCGGGTTCGACAAGATGACTGATCAGTCGTTCGCCGCTGTGATCTCGCGCCACCCCTCTCTTGAAGATCTTTCTCTATGGTATTGATGCTTTCCAGGAACCCTTCGAGATTAGCTTATTTGACCCATTTAGTGGTTGTACCCTCGTTGGACCTAAAACCGTCAAAGCCGTAGCCAAAGCTTGTCCATCCCTAACGTCCATCAATCTCAACTATACCTCCGTAACGCCACTTGCCTTGGCTCCACTCCTCCGCAACTGCAAAGAGCGATTGGAAGTGCTGAAAGTTGCGGGTATCAGCAGCTGGGTTCTATCACATCTCTTGTTCGACCCGCACGTGCTCTGACCGGTGAATAGACGGATGCCGCGTTCGCGCAGCTACGCGCAGAGTTACTGAACACAGGAGACTTCTCCCTTCTGGCACTTCGAACATTAAAGCTACGCGAGACGTCACTGTCTGATGCCTCCCTGAGCGCTTTGGCTCCGTTGGTACCAAACATCAGACGCGTCGACCTCTCATTCACGGACATTCGTCGCCCACTCCTTGCAACACCTGACTGCTTCGCGAATCTAGAAAAATTGTCCTTAACGTCGACCAGTGTGTCGCCGGATGACTTAGTGTCTGCGCTTTCCGCCGCTTCGCGATTGCGCACTCTGAACATCGGCGCACTCGGAGGGACTCATGGAAAGAGATCTGCGTACGGTGACGGTATCTCGACGATGACTTTTACCGACAACCACCTCCGCTCTTTGACTACCGTTCTTTCGCGAAACACGGTCATAGAGAACATTAGCTTGGTGGGGAACAAGAAGCTAGCGAGGGACGCCGAGATCATTGCAGAATTTATTCTCCTCGTTGGCAGAAGGCTGAAGGTCTGTAATGCACCTGATAAACAGCAGTCTCTCTCAAGTAGATATGTGGCAGAAATTGAACTTGTCTGGACTACCTTTCCTTCGATCCTCGGACCTGCAGCATCTCGCTCCGGGAGACCCCGCAGACTCCGCTTGTTCGCTACGTGAACTCTCGTTGAACAGCACTAACATCGATGATAACGCGGTCGCATATATATCGTCTTGTCCGTCACTTGAAATATTGGAAGCTGCGGGTTCCAAACTCTCCAGTAGGTTTTACCGTGTAGTTAAGCAATCCGAGCTCTCACGTTGCGTTAGGCGAAGGGTTATTCGCTATCATCGACGCATGCCCCAAACTTGCCGTACTCAACCTCACACGCTGCCGTGGTGTGTCTGTGGCGGACAGAAGGCACTTCTTCGAGGTGCGTCGTGATCAAGGTGGCATTGGGGCTTACCCTTGACGATGTCAGGTGTGGCAAGAGCACAGGGAACAAGTGTGATGGACACTACTACCGACATAACCGTGATCCCCATGAGGCAAGTACGATATCTGATAGGATCTATCATCATTATATCACGCTCAGGCAATAACCTATGGTCCATCATCTAATTGAGACGAGGATTGGAATTCACAGGGTCCTATGAGGTACTGCGCACTGCACCTTGTGCACAAGATGATGGATTAGGCCCGCTTTGGTATAGAAGCCATTCGCGTCTGATGTATTTGTACTGCCGCGTGTTCTTCGTTACGTGTTACTGTAAGTGTATCTAAATATGCATTAGGAACAAGGACCTAGATGTAGCTAGGTGCATCGCACGCGACCAAATTTGGTGTGACTTCGCTTGTGACAGTTATGCGCCGCAACCCCCACGAGTCCATCGTTATCTAGTGTGGTGTACACCTTATGGTCGTCTTAATCGTGGAGGCTTCGGACGTCTCATCTCCCCGCCTCTCGCGCCTCGCCCATACTTCCGTATCTCCTCTTGGGTCTTCTCCAAGGCCTCATGACACCATTCTCCCGTAATGGTGATGACACGCTGCATAATGTAGTCGACCTGGGGGCTCCATTAGATCTTCTGGTACTTGACAAACCTAAAAGATGTGGGTCTGATGGCGCGGGCGGAGCAACGCCCGGATATTCTATTGAACCTTGAACACTGCCTGTGGGGAAGCGACATGCGTCTGTGTCCGTGACGCGAGAGAAGAGAAGTAGGTCGGGGACAGTACAGCGTCCTGATTGCGCCCGTCATGGCGTACACGCATGCTGTGCCCCGTTCTATGACCGAAAATGTCGAACCCACATAATACTCTGCGATAGCCGCAAGGAGGATTCGATCTATCTCGCCAAGACAAATGAGCTGCAATCTGATAGGCTAATAATGGCAGGCAGGCAAATATAGTACATTGCAGGCCAGATCAAGAAAACCCTCGGACGCAGCCAAAGGCCATATGCCTGGACGTGGATCAAGTTGCCAACCTAGGTAGTAGGCTCATTACTGTATCCAGGGGGCAGACAAAAGACGGCCAGACTCGCGGGGACAGCTGAGCCGGTTGGGGGCCCAGTGCGTTCATAACGGGGTCTGCCGATGCTGTTCTCCCTGCGTGCCGTTGGAGTAACGAAGCAGGCGCGTCAAAAAATTGCCTGCGTCGCGCGAAATGCCTTCGGCCGTCGGCTTGGCAGAGTACACGTGTCGATGGAATTGATGCATCAGTTTCCTTGACTCGCGGAAAGGTCTGCGGCGAAGAGGTAGTTAAAGTTAAAGGAGTGCCCAGACAGAGATGTAGAGTCATCCATGTATGTTCGCTCGGCCTCGGCGACGGCCAACCATAAGCACAATCTATGTCAGAGCCACCCTGAAATAGTACAGAGCCACCCTGAAATAGTACTGTATACTGTAGACCTTTTATCCAAAGGCCGCGGCGGACATCACGAGAGGCCCATGGGAACAGCTATGGCGCCGAAGACGAGTCCCCCAAGTAGCGTCTACCCAAGCAAAAGTAGTAAAAGTTGTGCCGGACTCTGCGGTGCAATATCGTATTTTTTCTTTTCGTATTCATTTACGTGCGCGCAGCAGTTCAGTTCGGGTACAGTAGTACCTTACGTAACATACTCACGGATGGGATCCCTCATGACACAAACGTCGCATGTAACAACGGGGCTGGTGACTGCATCATGTTCCTTGCTCCTGTGCCTACTAGTAGATGGACAGGGACGAAAGAATCACGCTCGTCTGACGACACTGACATGACAGTGCCTAGCGGAAATGATGGAAGTACTGTACGTGCGATAAGGATATTTAGTAAAGTTATGGGCGACAATCAGACTGTCCAGA
>QLOS01002223.1:0-12222 GCA_003313725.1 Russula sp. MG48 | reverse complement strand
ACGGACTTGCCGTATTGCACCGCCGACGAATACCTCAACTGGTTGATGTGCCGCAATGAAGCACTCTTCCCCCCGCTTTCCATATTTAGCGGCGTCGAGACAGTTCGAGCATAGTACAACAAAATAACGCTATGTAGGCAGCAAAAACTGGAAGGTAGGTTACGGGTAAAACTATTATAGTAATGGTGCATACAATTCACGCATATAGGTCATAGTAGCCTTGCAATACCGAGACGGACCCACCGCAAACAAGTCGTCGAGGTTCACCGTGATGCCGGTGGCCAGTAAGGGCGCAACTGTTCGGCAGAGAACTCACTTGTTTGTTTTTCGTGCCGTCCGGTCCCATCTGTTGAATCCCACTCGACAACATACGCTACGGGGGTGAACTGTTTGTTGCCCGCGGTCAGCTGATCACTACTCCATCAAGCGGTCGGACAATGGTCACCTTGGCGCAAACGTGGAGAATACCGACAACAACCCCCACGACCCAAGTGTTGGCGGCGATACGGACATTGACCGTCTGTGCCTAAAGGCGATTCACAAGTGTCAATTACTTCTTGTGAAATGTTCCTATCAACGATGAAAGTTACAAACCTTTTCCTGCAGAGAACCGTGGGAGTCAATCGGGGCTCAGCATAAGAGCAGAAGTTTGCGTACATAGTCTAGCCTTTGCGGCGGGTTGGGTGGGCGATTCATCATATAACCACCTGGCGGCACTGCAAAGTTTCCTCCGCGCAGTGGTTGAGGGTCAGCATGAACCCCGACATGAGGTGGCGGCGGAGGGTACGGGACAGCGGTGTGAGACTGGTTGTATGGAGTATGATAGGAACCCATGGGAAGGGAGGGATAAGAACGCCAGTCGGGGAGGCCTGCTTGCTTTTAAGCACCGCGGCGTGGCAGAGAGCACCCAGAAAAGAGGCGACACGGGACCAAGGTCGTTGTATATAACATACCACAACTGGGATTCCAAGAGAGTCAAAAGCATGGTAAGAAATATGCTGATTCCCCGAGAATGGCAATCACAACCACTTTCATCGGTGCAGAGAGACCACATTCAAATTCAGTATATTTGCAAATAAATAGTCTAGTTAATGCGCGATGATGTGTACATCCGAGGTCCGCGTCCCTGGCGTCATTAACGTCACCGAGAAGCCAAGACCAAATGAGTAGTAGCAACAGTCTTCGGACCTTCAGGCGATAATGAAAGTATCGACACCACGCGGTTGCTGGTTGGTGTATTGGCGCTCTCCTTATCACGATCACTGTGCGAAGTAACGTAACTAACTTGGGCGCGTATCACGTGTGTGGCTCACCGACGAGGTCACGGTGGCCGGGCCCGATTCGACTCGATTCGCGCGTTATACCGTAATCATTTGTGCTTTAATCTTCTTCTTTCACCCAAAGTGAAGGAATTCAATCTGACTCAGATGTCAAACCAGCTGTCTATTCCCTTCAAGAGGACATATGCCATCCCTTTGAGGGATGCCGTCTACGGCCACATTCAATCCAAGAATTACAACGTCCATCCAGAGGCGTTCAAATGGGACATCAATAGATGGGAGGAACTGCGTAAGGCTGTGACGAACAGTTCGGTTCACGTTGATCAAGTAGAGGCAATACTCGCGTAAGTTGTCAATTCGTATGATCTTGTTGATTCCCCGGTAACCCGTCGTGCAGGTATCATGCACAGCTCGCATTTATCCTTACCAAGTTGCCGGAAGACGTATGGATCTCGTACCCTTCGTCCTACATCCACTTGACGTCATCCTAGATAACCCTAGACATACCTTACGCGCCCGTTTCATCTCCAGATGCACTCCCAGTCTCCTTATCCAACCTTCACTTTGAACGGTGTTGTTTACTATTCAACCTAGCTTCTCTCTATTCACAATTGGGCCTCGCAGAGGACCGTACCACACCGGATGGTGTAAAACGAGCCAGCGCGTTTTATCAGGTGAGGCCTAAGTCGGACAGGATTGGAAAGCCGAACTTGTTGATTGAGTATCTGTCTCTGAGAGCTCTGCCGGGACGTTCTCGTACCTGAAAGCGCATGCATGGCCCAAACTCCAGGCTTCGCTCTCCGAGGAAGACGGGCTACCTTTAGACTTGTCGGAGGCATTTCTAAACTCAATGGAGTCACTTATGCTCGCACAGGCCCAGGAGTGTGCGTGGCAGTGGGCGGTCATGGGTACGATCACGAGGTTTGTCCTTATCAGACGTGTCTTAGCTCCCAGTCCAGGTCGCAATTCGAACGGAACTATAGCGAAGCTCGCCATGCAGGTTAATTATTACGTCCCCAGGTAGTGCCCATTTAACTTTTTTTTCAGGTTTCGACCCTTTATGATGGCGCACGATTGGCAATCCGCAGTGCCGTTCCAGCCATCTGGGGTGCCTTGCCATCCGTGGGTCATTCCCACACGCTTTTCCTTGACCCCCCCCCCCCCNNNCCCCCCCGGCTCAATAGATTTATCCTAGGGGTGGACTGTCCACATTGAAGCCAAGAGCCTCCATTTCAGTGCCGCTGCGCAGTATCGCAAGTCATTTGACGATACTGAGCGCAATAGGTCAGCGCTACAGATGCATTTTATCTTATTTTTTTTTGGATTTAACCCCTGACACGTCAGGTACGGGCACGAAGTTGCACGCCTCACCTTTGCGCAAACTATGGCGAAAAAGGCATTTGACACGGCACGTCGTGGGGCGTCTAAGCTGGTCTTGGAAGATGTCAAAGTATGTTATTGTACTGCCCTACGGATAAATATTTGTCGATCATTGTTCAGTCGCTCCTAGAAATCGTGGACTCAAATCTCACCCGCGCTCGTCGTGACAATGATTTGATCTATCATCAAGATGTTCCCCCCGCTTCTTCTCTACCCCAGATCCAACCGGCGTCAATGGTCACAAGTGTGGTCCCACCCGGGCTCATCGAACCTAAGAAGATCCTGGGAAATGATAATTTAATATTTGGGGGACTGATCGGTTGGGGCGCCCAGACTGCCATAGG
Source organism: Russula sp. MG48 (assembly GCA_003313725.1). Classification (NCBI taxonomy): domain Eukaryota; kingdom Fungi; phylum Basidiomycota; class Agaricomycetes; order Russulales; family Russulaceae; genus Russula; species Russula sp. MG48. The sequence goes on along the minus strand of QLOS01002223.1, from coordinate 9,218 downwards.
TGGCCGTGGATGCCGTTTTGTCCCATCACCCTTTATTGACCGGGTTCCCAGAAATTTACAATGACAGGCGAACCACGACAGTGAAAGAACACATTAAGGATAGGGCACAACAACTGAATGATGCCTATACGCAGTGAGTGGTGGCACCCGTAGAATAGGGTTCATTCATTTAACTGCTATAGGGAATTACAACACCATAGCCTTCCTGCCGCATTAGATGCCCTGGACAAGCCAATTGGTTTACCTCCAAGCCTACTCAAAAAGGCAGAGGAGGTTCGGTTGGAGAATGGACCTGATCGAGTAGAAAAGTCATTTGAAGACGTCGAGATGTTGGCGCAGCGCGCTATGGCCCTTCTAACCGAAGTACGCGCTCACGCATCATTGCGATCAATCACGGCTGCTTATACTATCCGTCAGTCCTTGGATATTTTAGATCAGGAAGCTTCAGAAGATGAACAACTGCGAAGAACCACGCTGACACAGCGGCTGCCTTCCCATCAAGCGAACGAACAATTGTCATCAAAAGCAGAGCGATACCGTAACATCCTACACCAGGCGGCCGAGAGCGATGCCCTCGTCCATCAAAGATGGGACGAATGGGAGAAATGTGTCATTCAGCTTACTTGGGATGAAGCATGTAGCTCAACGTAACATGTGCCCCGTTACGACTAACGATCGCTCATCCAGGCTCAACTGGAGGCTGCCGTGCCTTCGTCCACCGTTGTATGGTCCAGTAGTACGCGTCGGCCGCAGATTGGAGCTACACAGACTCACGCCCGTGCTCTTCGCGTGTTACTGGAGCAGTTGGATGATCTCGTGCGCGAACGCAATCAATTGGTGTCGCGCGCACAACGCCTCGCAGATGCTGACGATATCAGTGCACGCATTCTAAAGGAAGCAGCGGGTCTAGAGAAGTGGGCCGAAATTCAGCCATCTATGTTCGAGGAAACATTGGATCAGGAACTGGCGAAGTATGACAAGTTCCGCCGTGGTATGGAAGACAGCGCCGCTAAGCAGTCGGAGCTACTGGAGGGTGTCAAGGAAAGTCCCCGTCCAACGATTCTTCCGGCATTGTCCTAACACGCTCACTAATCAGACTCGGGTGGATTCGTTCATCTCTTCCCGAAGAGAAGACCCTTCCGTAAAGGAGCGCGAACACGCGTTGCAGTCACTTGACTTGTCCTATCACAAGTACAAAGAAATTGTCCGACATCTTGACGAGGGGATGCAAGTACGTTTTCTTTGTGAGCCTTTCTCTCGGTCGCGTTCTTGAATGCCTTTACGACAGTTCTACAATGATCTAACTGCGATGCTGATACGGTTTAAAGAAAGCTGTGTCGAATGGGTGATGGGTCGACGGTCAGAATTACAGTGGGCACATACTGTGTTTGACCACATTATTATTCATCGGCTAACCCTCGAACAGTTCAATCACCGGTCAAATGAACGGACTTACGATCGAAGCTGATTCGTCTGTCCAAGTCCCCACCCCTGTATCTCCACCTTCCCACCCAGCAGTTGTATCAGGAGCCCCACATTCCAGTCCGCACCCATCACGGGTCGGACGTCAAATTGCGCCAGACCTGCCGCCTCCTGATTCAGATCAATGGCAAGTTATGGAATTGCCACCGCCGCCGCCAAGCCACCGAACCAGTAAGCAAAGAAAGAAATAAGCGTCGCGGTTTGATGGGCTCGTTTCCTTGTATTTTGGCACACGATGTAGTAACCGAAATGAAACGCCCCGAGGGGCCGATTTTGATATTTTCTACACTGTGCTTCTGCCGCTGTTGTCGGATGGAGGGTGCCCGTACTACAGTACCTTTTTCCGAATGGAGAAAATGCGGGTAGTACATGTCCTACTGGAGTAACACATCTCGTGGACATTAAGTCAGCAATGCTATCAGCTCGCGGGGAAACTAAATTCAGGAAGCGCAAATCGCGGCGACGTACAGTACAATACGACCCTGCTCTAACGACCATCACCACTGCCTATTATCATCAATAGCGCATCACATCACCATATCCTAGTACGACCCTCCTAGGGTTTGGCACCTTCAACGCGTTGCAACAACGAGGCCTTGTTTGTCCCTGTCACTATGGCACCCCCGATGCGTCGCCGCAGCATCGATTCCTCGTCCGGCTCCAGTTCGTCTCCCTCCGAAACGCACGACCCACCTCAATCAGAGAAACGCGGCGCGGACATGTTCAAGGGAGACAGCAGTTCGAGGGGTGCGCAAGCGTCCCCAAATCCTACGCCCTACGCCAGCAACGAGTCTCCTCCCCCAACCTACGTGTCCCCCGGGCCCGCCACGACAACCTCACTGAAATCTGATCCCCATCATCATCATCATCAGGCGCCGCCAGCGCCGCCGCCGTCCGGGTACCGCATCCCGCTGAGCACGCCGGGCCCCGCTTTTCCGGGCATCGACAAGACGCGCGCGGCCCCGTTCGCGGACGCCAACAACAGCGGGCCCGTGTTCCTCGGCTCGGCGCTCATGCAGTACTCGGTGCACCCGTGCAAGATCGCGCCGCACCTCGCCGCGCCGTGCCGCGTGCCCTACGGCGGGGGCGAGCTTGCGCACCAGGGCAGGTTCGATCTGCTGCCCTTCGTGCCGGAGCACATGGAGTTCGTCCCGACCTCCAGCGGACGCGTACCCCCCGGCAGGCGGCCGATCAAAGGCGGCTTCGAGAACTCCGGCGCAGAGCTGTACCACGCGGTTGCCGTGATCGACGGTATCAAAGTTCCTGGAAAGACCGGCACTCATTTGGTACGGTCCCACCTCCCCTCGGGGATTTTGCTCATTTGCGGAACGAACGCAATGTGGACTCATGTCTTTATCAGGGCGGCTGTAACGTCGCGTATGGGGGCAGGGAACATAGTGTGAGTGAGAACTATGAAATATTGTAGGATCAATCCGCGCTCTGTTTTTGGTTATTCCTAATCAAATGCATGCAGGTGTTGGAAAATCTAGGCCGTAAGCGCCACGCGTCCGAACGGCTAGACTATATGGTGTATAGAATATGTCGTCATATCTCCGTATGTGTTTGCGTAAAGAGTGATCATGTGTGCTCAATAGACAACTCTGTGCCAATGCGTGTCGCCTCGAGGGGTACCACAGGCGGTGCACGCGAGGTGATCGGGTTCGTTATCACTGAGATAAGGTAGCAGCTGTATGTGACGCCCTGACACGCGTCGGATGAAATTTGACTCACAGGGTACACACAAGGCAAGACCATTCAAGCATTTCGTTCATTTGCCTTTGCGGCCGTGGTACCTTGTGAACTTTCGAACTCTGCATAGAATTTGAAAGTGTGATTGCAGGTGCACTGTCCAAAGGAGTTACTGTTTGAGTCGGCGATTTCTGTTGTATGTGAGATATCTCTTCCTGTTCCAGCAGCTTTCCCAGCCTAGGCTTTGATGACTCAGGCCTCCGTGCAGTTGCTGATGAAGAGGTATCGATCGATACGTTCCCAGTTCTCTGCAGGATGACACGAGAAGGTCCCTCCTTCCCAGTCGCCTTGCACTCTGTGCCGTGACCCTCTTTGGTCGGGCGTCTCGGTAAAATGAAATCGCCCCAGAAGTCTGACAATGTGCCTGTCCTCAGTCGATCGGCATCCAATGCATCCATCGACTTCATCATTGTCTGACGGCGGTCCTGGTCTGTCTCTCGTAATTCTTGTGCATCGATGTCGGAGTCATCATCCTCCGGATCTTGTGAATGGGTCTCGGAAGCTGTTCGGTAGAGGTCTGCATAGTTATTGTGGGACTAGGGGGATGCTCCTACCGTCACCTTGAGAAGTGAGCAAGCGTCTTTCCGCGGCCAGTGCCCGCTCTTCGCGAGCCCGCTTACTGAAACCATACGGCATTAAGGGCATTAAAAGAGCCGAGCACCAGGTATACCGACGCACCTGCCAGCTTTCTTACGGAACCCGGTGCCCACTATTTTCTTATATTCATCGGCATTTAAGGCCTGACCGCTGCCGGTAAAAATGCCGGCGGATGTAATACGGGAACCTGCTTTGCGTCGCTTCGCAGTTTGAGCACCAGTTAGCATGGACGGTCCAGCAACGGGCTGTCGGCGTCGTCTTCGAGCTGAAGGACGAGCGCGACTCTGCGCGCCTCCACACTGCGACGAAAGGGTGAGTGCATCAAAATCGTAGACGGGAAGACCTCATTACCACGTATTCAGGCAGGTCATCTTCTATGGGTCCACTGCCAACCACTATGGCAGAGTCCGCCAGTCTCGTCCCCGAAGACCACATCCCTAGGTGCAACTCAGCTAACTGGGCATCGCAAAAGGGTCACTTCGTCATCACCATCCCCATAGTAGCCCTTCGCTTGAAGAGCTATGGTTTCCTTTCGAAGCTGGCTCCAGAGAGCTTGGAAGTCAGAGCCATGATTCATATGCTGTGTGCGCGCACTCGTGGGCCCTGACATATCGTGCATAGAAGAAAGCTATTCACCTTTATATGTGCAAGCTTGTTTTTGTCACCTTTGTGAGGCCCGTGAGGATGATAACATGGTACGCACTTCATGGCACAGCGTCCCTATTAGCCAAGACGTCGAGACAAACGAGCCGTCCCGCCGGCGAAGCACGAGCTCTGTGTACACGCAACCGCTACATTATCCGGAAGTTATTGACATATAAAAATGATTACCAACGGTCTCTCCGTTATTCCAGTTTCTCCCGGCGAAGACGTGGTTGTACTCGTACTAGCACTCACTCAGGGTCGCGTCCTGAATCTCGTAAAACACCCGACGCACCTCTTCTAGACTATTGACGACAAAGCCGTGAGCTTTCATGATGGGCCTGACCTGAGCCGCCAACGCGCGCAACAGCTGACGCGCTTGTTCCTGCTCATGCGCATCGGCCATCGGTAGAGCAGTAATGAAATTCACGTGAGGATTCGGGTTCGACTCATTTTCGTTGAGCCTCAGATGGACCATAATTCGTGATCAGGGGCGAACTTGCGCTTTCAGCTGTGGCCAAGACTTGGAGTTGGAGCAAAGGAGTCGCGCGAACGGTGCCGAACAGATGATGCGTATTATGTAATCGGTAGACCTCCGCACGCACGTGACCTTGAAATCGAAGCGGGGGGACGCGTCGTCGCCTTTATTAACAACAACAAGCAAGTCACGGACAACCAACATGGAATGCTCGTTCGCGCTTACAGGAAAGGATTATGTTCTCGTCGCTGCAGACACTACTTCAGCACGATCTATCGTGAAAATGAAAGTCGACGAGGACAAGATCAAAACTCTTAGCCCCCACCTTCTAATGGCTTACTCTGGAGAGTCGGGTACGTACACTACAAGGGCTGTAAAGAGTTTTCGATTTCTCACCGTCTGCAATTTATGTAGGCGACACCATCCAGTTTGCCGAATTCATCGAGCGAAACATTAGACTCTACCACATCCGCAACCTCTATCCACTCCGTCCACAGTCCGCTGCGTCGTGGATCCGTCGGGCACTTGCAGAATCACTGCGCTCGCGTTCACCTTACACCGTCAACTTGCTTGTTGGTGGATACGACACAGCAGAAAAGTCACCACATCTGTACTGGATCGACTATCTTGGTACTATGGCTTCGGTACCATTCGCAGCTCATGGATATGGGAGTTATTTTGCTCTTAGTTTACTAGACCGGTGAGTGGACTATCTGCTCTGTCATTGCTCCTCTTTCGGGCAGGGTGTCCTTTGCCCCATCCGATTGGGAGTGATCGAAATATCCGGCGAATGACCGAATGTTATGATTTATAGATACCACAACCCTGACGGTACGCTGGAAGAAGGCCTTGACGTTCTCCGGCGCGCGATAAATGAGACCGCTCAGCGCTTGGTAGTTGCCCCAGGCAATTATATTGTGAAGGTTGTTGATAAGGATGGCGTACGGGAGATCAAGCTGTAATTTTGTAATAGACCACTGATGTTAATCCTACTGATGTTGGACTGGCAATATGTTGCGTTACTGCAGACCAAGATCATTCCTTCCCGTAGATTAAGCTTCCTTTGAACACAGGAACGCAGAGGAATGCACTGGAGGTGTGGTCAGAAGTCAATCGATCCCTTGCTAGCTCCCTTGGCACCATAGTGCCTACCTGCGGCATAAGGAGGGAGGGGTCGTCCTGGCAATTGTCGAGTATCCCATTTTCGTGCCTTTAAGAAGCGAGACACAACGGCTCATCTGGTTTGCTAAGCTATCGATGATGCGGTTGCGCATTTTACCCTTATTATTGATCCCATCGAGTACCACTCGAGTACCACCAGCCTTTGTGAGAACCCCCTCAAGGACGTTTGTATAGTCAACATCAATGGCATTAACGTCAGTGGTCTATTACAAAATTATAGCTTGATCTCCCGTACGCCATCCTTATCAACAACCTTCACAATATAATTGCCTGGGGCAACTACCAAGCGCTGAGCGGTCTCATTTATCGCGCGCCGGAGAACGTCAAGGCCTTCTTCCAGCGTACCGTCAGGGTTGTGGTATCTATAAATCGTAACATTCGGTCATTCGTTTTCGATCATTCCCAGTCAGATAGAGCAAAGGACACCCTGCCCGAAACAGGAGGATTGACAGAGCAAATAGTCTACTCACCGGTCTAATAAACTAAGAGCAAAATAGCTTCCATATCCATGGGCTGCGAATGGTACCGAAGCCATAGTACCAAGATAGTCGATCCAGTACAGATGTGGTGACTTTTCTGCTGTGTCGTACCCACCAACAAGCAAGTTGACGGTGTAAGGTGAACGCGAGCGCAGCGATTCTGCAAGTGCCCGACGGATCCACGACGCAGCGGACTGTGGACGGAGTGGATAGAGGTTGCGGATGTGGTAGAGTCTAATGTTTCGCTCGATGAATTCGGCGAACTGGATGGTGTCGCCTACGTAAATTGCAGACGGTGAGAAATCGAAAACTCTTAGAGCCCTTGTAGTGTAGAATGCGTGCACGTACCCGACTCTCCAGAGTAAGCCATTAGAAGGTGGGGGCTAAGAGTTTTGATCTTGTCCTCGTCGACTTTCATTTTCACGATGGATCGTGCTGCAGTAGTGTCTGCAGCGATGAGGACATAATCCTTTCCTGTAAGCGCGAACGAGCATTCCATGTTGGTTATCCGTGACTTGCTGTTGTGCGCGTGCGTGCGCGTACGCGTCTTCCGCTGGCTGACACAAAAGCGGCTTCCTTCCGTATCTCTTATCTAATCTCCCCACACCAATTTCCTTTACTCGGCCCCAGCAAATCCCATAACTTCCGACCCCAACGCCCGTCTCCCCCGGCAGTATATAACGTCGCAGTCTTGTGGGGGAGGGTAGTAGTAACACGTCAAAATGAAACTCGCTGTCCTCACTTCCGGGGGCGATAGCGCCGGCATGAATGCCGTCGTGCGCGCCGTCGTCAAAGCTGGCATTCTCAAGTATGTCTCCTTTCATTCTTCCCTGGGAGGCCTAACTGAGGTGCTCGCAAACCTACAGAGGATGTGAAACATGGATTGTTCGAGAAGGATATGAAGGTCTTGTTCGCGGAAACGCAGACGCGGACGCCCCGATCCCGCCCAATCTCCAGACGACACTCAACGTCCAAGTCCGCGATCCCTCGTTTATACAGAACCTGCGCTTCGGCGATGGCGCGCTCCTGCGCGACGGAACTGGCGATCACACTAGCGGGCGGACGCTTAAGGGGCGTTATATCGTGCGTGTAGGGTGGGATGATGTCCGAGGCTGGTTTGCGGAGGTACGCCTTCCGCGTTTCCCCGTCCGTCTAATACACCCGCGTTTCTCACAGTCACATCTTTGTGCATGTGCGCATAGGGTGGCACCCTTATCGGCACCGCCCGCTCGCAAACGTTCAGAACTTCTGAGGGCCGCCTGACCGCCGCATACAACCTGATCAAGGAGGGCATCGACGCATTGGTAGTGTGCGGAGGCGATGGTTCCCTGACCGGAGCGGACGTCTTCAGGGCCGAGTGGCCGTCACACGTTCAGACGCTGCGATCGCAGGGTACGTTCACTCACCCCTCCCCCCAGGGATAGCCGCGATCTCGGTTGACGCCGGCCAGATCGCATCACGGATGAGCAGGTTTCGCGCCATGGGCACCTCAGGATCGTGGGCCTCGTTGGATCCATAGACAACGATATGTCCTTGACCGATCTCACAATCGGCGCGCCAACGGCGCTGCATAGGATCTGCGAGGCCATCGACAACATCCACTCTACTGCCATCTCGCATTCGCGCGCGTTTGTCCTCGAGGTTATGGGACGGCATTGCGGATGGCTTTCGCTGATGGCCGGAGTCAGGTTTGTACATCGCTTGCGCGTCCGGCAGTGGAATCAATCTGCTGACGACGCCCCTAGCTCCGGCGCAGACTTCATCTTCATTCCAGAACGTCCCCCCAAAGAAGATCCTTGGGAGGACGAAATGTGTGAAATTATTCAGCGGGTGCGCCTTGCCCGGGCTTGGCCTCATCTCAGACGACTCACACTCATCCAATTAAGCACCGCGAAAATGGAAAACGCAAGACCATAGTGATTGTAGCAGAGGGGGCACATGATGCCAATCTCAACCCTATCCGCGCGGACTATGTCAAAGACGTTTTGACTGATCGTCTCGGCCTTGACACTCGTGTTACGACTCTTGGCCACATCCAGCGCGGTGGTAGGCCGTGCGCTTGGGACCGCATTTGGGTTAGTACCTCACTCTCCCATTCAGTTCTGCATATTAATTCATGCCATTAAGCCAACACTGCAAGGCTTGGACGCCGTTGATGCTCTCCTCGAGGCAACGCCGGACACTCCGTCGTATATGATCGGTATGCGGGAAAATAGGGTCCACCGTGTGCCTCTCGTGGAGGCGGTCAAAATGGTACCATTACATCATGTCTCGGTCCGCTCCCTCTCATAATATTTTTTTCCTAGACGAAAGGCGTAGCGGAAGCAATCAAAATTCGGGACTTTGATAAAGCGATGTCTCTACGCGATCCAGAGTTCCGGGAGAGCTTGGAAGGTTTCATTGCGACCTCGACGTTGGAAAGAGACCCGCTTCTCCCTCCTGAGAAGGTATGGATTCGGTATCTCCAAGTCAGTCTGCTGTTATTAATCACGATCGTTGGTAGAGGATACGAGTGGGCATCATGCAGTAAGACCTCTCTGAACGCATGAACGTTGGCAGTAGCTGATTCATCTCTTAGTATGGGTGCACCGGCTGGTGGCATGAACGCT
>QLOS01002216.1:0-23921 GCA_003313725.1 Russula sp. MG48 | reverse complement strand
CCACAAGTCTGTTCTTTTTCGCTTTTCCACCCTTTACACTCTTATTTACAACGCGTATATTTGTTTCCTCGTACCAGGAGTTTCGTGCATCCCAACCTCAGCACCCTCATTACCAACCGATATAACCCCTGTCCCATTTCCGTCCCATTCCCGAGAGTCGTGACGCCAATACAACCCCTTCGCCGGACGATGAGAACTGGCATATCTTACCGTCTGACGTCAACAACAATTCAGACACTGCCGAGCTCCCGCCACTCAACTCTTCCCTCTCTTCACTCCCATCACTACCCCCAGGACCATCCTCCCCCTCGCTAACCCGCCTATCGCGACGCCGCGAACTGCATCGCCCATTCCGGGAACGAATTCTATACGCTCATCTCATACTAAGCAGCCTAGAGAGCGCGAGAACGAGCGCTGCAGCTGTCAGCATCCTCAACACCTCAACCGTTCGCACCCCCTCCGGTTAACCTCGACGCCCCACGCCTCAATCACGATGGCGAAACCCTTGTATATGCATCAAGCGAAGTTTCTATCCGTGAAGAGAAGAAGGAGCGCCGCGGTTTCTGGATCCGGGCTGGCTCCTGTGGGCACAACAGCTACCGCCGGGACATCCGGGAATCCGGGAAATGGATGGTAGTCAACAGGACCTTATGAGGATGATCGGTATACTGTAACTCTACGGACTTTTTGTCAAGCTTTGTTTCTGATGAACAGTGCTAGGCTACTTGACCGCTACTTCGTCCAAAGGCTGGGCAGTCGTTTTAGGGGTCTGCGAGCGTGCATCAGCTACCGAAGCTAGCGCCAAGGAATCTTCGAAGGTTCTTCGCAGAAAATCCAAGTGCGTTCCTAACGTGCCTCCCTGTCATGCCTCTTAGTTTGATTTAACTTTAGATATGGCGAAGCGCCACGACAACTGTCAGCGGCAAGGGTGCGCATCGTACCTATCTTTTTTCGTCTTCTGATCTCTTCTACACAGCTTTGGGCCATCATGCTTCGGGACTCATCCGAGCTTTTCGTTCATCAATGCATGAAAAGCAAGTTCGTGGACGCCCTCGGAGATGTTCTTACTTCACAACGGGTCTCACCCGTTATTCGTGAGCGTTTGCTTGATGTGCTCGCAGCTGCAGCATATGCAAGCTCTGCCATGACGTGAAATGTGAATCTAGCCCTCTAGTGCTTTGAAGGATCGTTAGGCCTGAGAAACCTGATGAGGTTAGTCTCTACGAGCATGACTCATTTCAATACCAATTCATTTTATAGGGTGTTCCCTTCCTTTAGGACCATGTGATGTCTAATCCCCCTTCACCACGGCAGAGCTCAGCATTCAGTCCTACCCCTCTACCTCACCTTCACCCTCGCCCCAGCCCTCTCCGGCACAAGCCAGCCCCACCCGTTACCGCCGATCCCCATCCAACACCACCCAAATTATGGAACACAACTGTCCCTCGCACCACCACAACCGGCACCTCATGGTCCCCGCTCTCCCGGGCTCGTTATGGATTGTTCCCATACATCGTCGCCTGTGCTCGGCGAGTTTAGCCGGCCATCTCTACTTGCCACGATGTCTATACTACTCCGGCGCCTTCTGAGGTGCCGAGTGGTGGTACGTCGAAACCGTCAGTCCTCCGTTTGGCATCGTTGTAACGCGTAGGGAAGCCGATGGTGATGAGGAGGAGAATATTGACACTCCGATCAGACCAAGTGCCAAGGCACTAGGAAAACAGTGACTCATGAATGTGGAGGACCCATATCGTAAGTCGTGCATACTTGTCACCCGAAAATCTAATCGTTGACCGCTTTGCAGTGAACGCATTCAACCCAGACGACATTTTCTACCAGCGTACTGATGGCTGCGATAAGAGGAACCCCGTGCCCGATGACAGCGAGAGAAGTGATTCAAACTCGGACTCGGCTCACAGAGGTTGGCCACCACAGCCAGGGCACTGTACTTATGACGTTGTTACTGAGCGCACGCAGCGCTCGTTAAAACAGATGACCTTGGTGAGCGGGGTACACTGATCGGACGATATGGCGGACATGGCGGGTTCAGAGGCAATAAGGATGTTCTGAGGATGCTTGGGTTCTCGCTGTTAACGCTCATCACGCAATGTTTGATATGCATATATTTGCTGCATTTACTGTATATTGTGTCGTGCGTTTCTCGTCCCCGTCGTCGCCGCTTACAGTAACCCACGTACGGACCAAAAACTAGCTAGGTTACAGTGATGCTTTGACTTTATCTGTGAGACTGTGCCACCTGGTTAAGTCAGCCAGCGACCTGGCCATCATTTAAATTCGACCATCTCTTTCCCCTTTCCTTCAACCTTGTGTTGTTTAACCCGTGGCGAAGGTCGAACCAACAGACGGCAACCTCTGATGGTGTATCGTGTTCCACTCTTTATAATACAATTTCAACGCTATCCAACCCTTTATGGTGACGGGTTTGAAGAGTTCGCTGTTTCTGTTCTTGGCAACCCTTAAAACCATAGGTGACTCTGCTGGTGTCGGTACCCCTGGCGAATTCTCGAGCCACCAGAAGACGTGTCTGCGGCACCCGTCGACCCAGAAGCGGTGGTTGCGCCCAACTCATCCCCACCTTAGACTCCGAGCCAAGGACGAATCCCGACGCACAGCTACACAAGCCAAATCCCTCTTGTAAGAATGCCGTACCTCTCTTACTCAGTCAGCGTCGGATTGCGGAGCAAATTTTCCTCGTCGTACCGCCAGATGCCCAGCCAGGAACGGGGGCACCTCGATGCCGCTCGTCTCGCACAATCTACCCAGACCGGCGCTCCGTCTGGTTCGACGAGCGCTGGTGCCGTTGATGCGCCTCGACGCGCTACAGTAGGTCCTCTCGGCACTCGGTTCTCAGGGCTTCTCTGTTGTCCATCTCCCTCTACTACCCTCGCTTCCCCCCTGCCCTCTAACCCCCAGCTGACGTGACGTCTTTTTTTCTAACTTTGCGTTGCGTTGGTGGTGGTGGGTCATTTGATGCAGCGTATCAGCAACCCGTAAAATACAACTTTGCCGTTGCGTGCGAAGTGCTCAAGCAGGTCTACACCGCGGAGCGTCTGCAGCCGCCTACGTCGCTCCGACTCGGCGGACTCGCTCGGCTCCGTGCTCGGGACGTACACGACGCTGTGGGGGTGTTCCCACGTTACCTGGTAGCTGTGTCCACAGAACATCGCATAAACTACTTGGCGGTAGTGTCCACGCATTCGAATCTCTCCTCCGCTATATGCGTTTACCCGATGTTATAGCGAGCTTAGGGTGGCCTGGCGCCTTACGTGCCATGTTCATCACCTCTTATCCCATATCTTGCTTCCAAGATGTCAAGCATACACCTCTATTCCGAGTCCCCACTATGTCGCTTTGCTACTCTTACTAGTATGCTCAGATCTACATCACCTGTCACTTATCTCCATTCCCTCTATCTGCCATGTCCTCATAACAAGATCTTTGTCGGCGACTTATCCGAGTCCTGGGATACGACAGAGGGTACCTTACCTTGTTTTACTCTACCCCTCTTTGTCAATGTCATCCGTCTTCGGCCGATTTGTGGACTCATGTAGAGTGTGTGGTGACGAGTGATTTTATCCTTCAACCAGAGGGCTTGCGAAATTACTTTTCTGAGTTGTGCCAGGTCTGTGCTTGTATCATCTGGGATCGGTCGCCTTTTCCTACCTTGTGCAACCACTGGCGGGATCTGCAGCTAGTTGGCGAGTAAGGCCATCCTCAGCTTCGGGGCCAATTGTGCCTTAGCCGGGCCCTACGTTTAGAGCCGTTGAGCCCGCGTGTTCAGTTCGAAGGCCGAACACGCACCGTGACGCCTCACACTGCCATGCTCTTCCAGCTATCCGTCGGTAGTAACAACGCTTCGCCTATTTGCCGAGGTCTATGTATCGTCGACTTGCTCAGTTTTCGATATCGGTGGGTCCGTGGCATTGTGCCTCACATCCGACTGTGTTGCTGTCAAAACCTGCTAAAAACGTACAACATATGTTTAAAAGGTGAGGGAACTTTATATGATACAGTGGAGGCACCTAGAGATGTAGTATCGGATATAATAATAGAAAATGAGAAAATGAGGCCAAAGAGATGTGGGATTCCTGCGGTATGTACCCATAGAGAAGACCTGTAAACGACTCCATGATGCGCCATCAGGCTTGGCCGCCTTGGCGACATGCTCTGACAGCAACTTCATAATCTCACCACGCCCTCTCTCTGATGCCAGCTGGAATGCAGTCTTGCCCTTGTCGTCCTCCGCCTCCACATCCGCGCCATGCTCCAGTAACACGCATGCCACCTCGAGCTTCCCGTCCTGTGAGGCCATATGCAACGGGGTCCGGCGATCCTTAGTCCGTGCGTTCACGTCGACACTAAGACTAAGCAATAATCGAACCATATCGAGGTGACCACCTGACGATGCCACGTGTAATGGAGCCCGGCCCTTGTTATTCGGAACATTGGCATCTGCATTATGCTCGAGTAGTATCCGAGCAGTGTCGAGGAGTCCATATAAAGCTGCTAACCACAGTGCAGTGTCGCCGAACTCATCCTGGGCATTCGCATCTGCACCATGGCTAAGGAGCCACTGCACCAATTCAGGAGTTCCATTTGTCGTTGCGGAGTTTAGTGGAGTCGCGTCGCAGTCCCCCCGAACGTCCACGTCGGCGCCGTGTTGACAGAGTAACTGTGCGATCTGGAGGTGATTCCCTGCCAATGCTGCAACCAATGGCGTCACATAGTAACCACTGCGGGCATTCACATGCTCTGGTCGCTTGGCCATGAGGTGTTCTACCATATAGCAAAATCCACAGAGCGCGGCGTAGTATAGGGGGGTCCCCCCATGTAATTTCGGATCGAGTACGAACCAGCGAAAAGCTGGATTCTTGGAGGAAGAGGTGTCCATGTCGTGCAACTGGAGCCACGCCGAAAAATGTGGTTTGTCAGGGTCAAAGAGATCTTCCATCCCTTTCCGTATGTATGACGACACGTTCCCGAACTGGGCATGTGCGACCCAGTGTTTAGCAGCGTATCCAGCCAGTGGAAAGCCGGCGGCGAGCCGCTGGAGAGCACGGTATCGAGGCAGGCCAAAGCTGTATATCGAACTATTCTTGTTTCGGCTGCTCTCGTCGGCGACATCCACGTCAACACCATCATCCAAACGCAGTAGCACGCCTAAGCAAGCCTGCGCGAGGATCGTATGGGCAGGCTCTAGGGAAACGTGATAGCGGGAGACATCTTCACTTGAATCAGCGAGGCGATCCGAGGTTAGGAATTCTTTCACCGAGAAGTGTGAGAATTGTACAACCCGTGACCGACCGATATCGACAATGGTAATCAAACTTGAGCATGCTGCCTGAAGGCTCTGTTCTTCATCCTCCCACCGCCAATCTGGTTTCAACTTCGGAATCCCTTCGGCATCCTCGAAGTCAACCGCGAGGACCTCCGCAAGCTCCTCAACACGGAGTGGCCGGATCGAGACAACGAGGCATTGTAAAAGACGATATACGTCTTCTCTATCTGCTTCATCGATTCCCTTCAGCACCCGCAGATACGTTTCGTCGAGAGATTTCGGCAATTCGCTCAGAACACGCGGGACATTACGTGCAGGACACTTCCGCAGCATTTCCAGTTGACAAACAACCCAACGAAACCTTGGGAATGGTGTGAGCAAGCGTTATGAATATTGAGGAACACCCATACATTCCGTTGGCTTTCTCGGATAGCGTCTTGATAACTAGATCTTTTACATCCCGCCTCCACCTCTTCATCCCTTGCTCCTTGTCCGAATAAATGACAGAGTGCACATAATTAGCGATATCCTCCTTCTGACCGTCTTGGTCATGTAGAGACACCTTGAAATGCGCCAATGGTTCAAGGAAACTTCGAATGTCGGCCTCTGGGCGGCTTGTCACACATATATGGAGGTTTGACAAGCCCAGTTCGACAAGTTCCTTAACAACGTCCAAAACCTTTTGACGCGAGGGTGGGGCGCCAAGTACTTTGGACGTATCGGGGCATTCGTCGAGCGCATCGACGATAAGATAGATTGGCACTTGTCCCGGAACCATAAGCATGTCCTTGAGACATTGTGAAAGTGCGCCCTCGCTGGGCTGCTGTGTACCACGACCATGCGAAGAATAGATGTCGAACAGAGCTTTGAAATATGAATCGGATCGATCGCAGAGTTTGAAGAGAAGAGAGGAAAGTAAAGCACGGATATCTTGCTTTGCCTCGTCCTTAAAATCAAAAAAAAAGTAGACCACGCATGATCCACTAGCATTGGAAACACGTTCTGTGTCGTGGATGATTGCCGAACTTGACCAAAATATGAGTTGCACGGGAAGTAAATGATTGGGTAGCGACGTACCTAAGGATACTTTTCCCAGATCCCGCTACCAATCCAAACGGGGAGCATTAGCAACAGCTAAGGCGCTAAAAGTAGAAGAGATATACGTTTTCCATGAATCCATAAGAACGACTCAGAACTTGACATTTTCCAATGCTCGAAGGTTTCACCTTGAGTGAACCACGCCGCAGTCCCTTCACGGTAAATATCGCGCGCAGTGTTATAATTTATGGACGGGTCTGGAGGAGAGAGCCATTCTTGAAATCCCTTACGGGCCTGATCTCCTGCGGGTGTGTGACCTTCTCAAGCGGACGACGGGTGGGTTAGGATATCACGAACGTGTGAGGTCACCGAGATAATTCTCGATTCGATGCACCGCTACACTTGTTTCCCTTCCAACTAGGAGCATCAACGTTAAGGATGGACGTAGCGGATTGCTGGAACACGCCCTGCGCACCGTCAATGACCTCGTTCACCTTATCGTCGACGTCGTGGGTAGCTCTCAGGACTTGCGCCGTCGCCATCAGCGCTTCATCATGTGATAGTTTTTCCAGCCTTCCCAGCGCATCTTCGATATCTGTTATTCCCACCAGCCTCTTCAGAAATTTCTCTGAGAATGATCAGTCGAGTGAGAGTCATGGGTAAAGATTAACTTACTTGCTGATACCTGCTTCATCTCTTTCGTGGCGATAGCTAGGATTCCGAGGACCTCGACCATTATCTTCATGATCAATTCCGTCATCGTATCCGTCAATCGCACTTCAGCATACGTCTCGAAGCGTTTGAAAATGCTCTCGATCCGCGCGAACAGATCAATGAGCACATCTTGGCTCGCACCAACATCCTTAGCCGCCTGAGAGTCCTCCGTGTCAGATTCGTCTGCACCTATCAGGGAAATTACGTACCACGAGTAGGACACCGACACCGGCAAAAATGGTTTTCGCGGGTGAGAAGACCTGCGAACAGGAGATTAGAGGGGACATTCTTGACAATTAGACCTCTGGAGGTTTACCAGGCCAACACCCTCGCCGAGGGCTGCAGAAAATGCAGACAGGACAGTAACAGTGGCATTGAGCCACTGTTTCGAGCCCCGACCGTCGGTCTGGGATTGAATAAACTCTTGAAGATCGTATTGCTCGTTAAGTACATCGAGAATGGCGCCGGCAGACTCGCAAGTTTTCAGCTTGGCTGTGAGTTGATGTGCGAGAAGGTCATTCTTGGTCGTCTTTTTATAGTCCTCTAACGCTGTATTGAAAATGATTCGAAAATTGGATGAGGGAGTCGTGGGGGGAGTGTGGGACATAGGGCCAATTGTAAGGAGCCGGTTCGCACTGAGGAAATTTGGTGGGTGAAACAGTAGGGCGTAGGGGATACTAGCGTTCGCTATATTCATGTGCAGTGCCTCGTGGACACACCAATAAGCCCGGATATGGACGATAGACGCGCAGGACATAGGATGACGCAGACATGGACATAGGCTGTACGGGATTCAGCGGAACACGGCGGCAATAGCCTCAGAAGAGTGAGGCATACACATTGTTCCGTTCATGGCTTGAATCAGAGCAGAGCTGTAGCGCAAAGTCATAGTCACTCGGACTTGAGCGCGCATATTTTATTCGGAAGTGCAGCAGATGGCCATACAGTAGTTGGTAGCCTATACAGTGGTCCGTCCCCAGGTGCAGACCGGTATATCGGCCCGGATTGAATGCCAAGTGCCTTGTGTGTGTTCCCTCCGACAAGAGCGTGTCCGAGTCTGATTTGGGCTACACATCGTGTTGTGCTTCCGCGGAACCCATCCCAACTTTTCGTTTGCTTGATGTCCTCCCTGCTGTACCCCATGCAAGCCCCGTACTTCCCCTAAAAAAGGAGTTCAGCTTTCGTCTCTTTGGGGTGGGTTATTACCACCCTGTGAAACGTGTCAAGCTGAGTCTCCTTATGCTTGCTAGTCTATTTTAATACCGAGTCACCTTACAGTGTGTTTCCTCCATCCCGAGGACGCCATGTTTAATTCCCCTTTACCACTGCTGAGTCCCGTATCCAGTCCTCCCCCCGCCACTGGTTATCCACCCCCGTGCACACTATGGCGCTCTGAGTTGCGCCAGTGCTGAATACTCGACCTCAGCCCCAGCTCCAGATACAGGCGGCGCTGCAGCCAACTCACGCCAATCGCCAATCGCCTAGTCAATGTCAGCTGGAGCACGTAATGCCGCCTGAGGAGTTCGTACGGCGACTGATCAAGAAACTCTGTTTTGCTCACGGGAGGGAAGAACTTTGGCTTCGCATCTCCGAAGGACTTGGGGAAAAAGGACATCACCAAGGCAAACATGCATATCCTTTTAACGAGACGGGAGCGTACAGTGTACTACAGGAGTGGAATACAAAGTGCCTCACTTCTCAGGACTGATCACCGCACATATACCATGAATGACTACAGGAGCGGACCGTTCGCGTGCCCTTGTGAAGCTCTGCAACAGGGCAGCGCAACTTGCCAAGCAGACTAACTATACGGGCTCGCCATAAGCAGGGCAATGAAACGAATCGCCCTTGCAGCCGATTCCCGAGGAACAACTACTGGACGCGTTCCTCGAATCAATGGGACCCTTACGTCCGTAACGGTGTTGGAAGTGCATGGTGTCATTGAACGAATAAGCATCGGATGCGGGCCAACGGAGAGCAGCCAACAGGAAATGCGCCTTGACCACTCGGTAAGTCACCGTTCGCACAGTACCGTTTCTGGACTTGAATGTCATTTGTAGAGCGATGTAGTACACGAGCCTGGCAACGTGCACCTCATAGAAGCCACCTAGATCTATTTCCTACAACGCTGGCTGATCCTCGCCCTCGCCTCCCCCTCCCCCTCTCCTTCTGCCGCCTCACTTGTTTATCTCCTCCCCCTCTCCGTCCACATACAGGCCAGCCCCGCCCGTTATCCCAATTCCCATCCAGCTCGGGCCAAATTATGGAACACCTCGGCCATCGCTCGCCTTGCCGCTTCCTGCGTCTCACGGTCTCAGTTCAGATGGGCTTGTGATGCTTCGATCCCATACACCTTCGCCTGAGCTCGGTGGGTTCGCCCGAACTTCTCTACCCGCCGCCGTGCCCTAATGCTACCATGATTCCTTCCTCGGCGCCAATAGGTGGTGAGTCAAGTTTGTCGTTAATCCCCTTCGGCATCGTTGTTGTGCGCAGGGAGGATGACGGCGACGATGATGACGACGAGGAGAAATCACAGATCGGATCGAGTGCAAATGCAATGGACAACCGTGACTCGTCGAGGTGGAAGAGCCAGGTCATAGGTAAGTGGCATGTATCCGTTAGGCCACATAATGGACAGGGCGAGTTCACCCGCCCGTGTCGTTGAGTTATTAAGCTGAGATCGAAATTATGATGTATAAACATATGATGAATGGAATAGGCACCCCTTACAGCGCCATGATGGGGGGAAGTATGGGTATGATAGGAGGCTTCAATCCTATGATAGGCATGGGCATGGGTGGGATGCGCCTCGGGATGGGCCCGATCGGTATGGCCGGGGCTAACGGAGGTGTGGGAGGAGGTATGGTCGCGGGAGCGATGGGCGATGTTGCTGCTGCTGCCACTGCGATGGGTGGAGATGGCATAGGTATGGGGATGCGACAAAATATGGGTATGATGGGTACTGGGTGGGTATAAAATCTAGTAACCTCAGTACCAGTAGAGGGAGAAGGAACTGTATTGGTGAATATACCTAGTAACCTCAGTACCAGTAGAGGGAGAAGGAACTGAGGTAGGGCTGACGAGTGAGGAACGCGTAAATACTGTCCGTCACGTGTCTACGACGACATGTCTCGTGACGTCCCGTGATCGTCGAGATCTAACACTCCTCCTCGACACGAGCATGGTGTATAGTAACGTGTAGGGTATGAGAGTAGGTGTGTAGCGAAAAGTGTGGATCAAAAAGGTAGAAATCCGTAACTTGTGGAAGGTGCGAAATGCGTAGGAAAGTATAAAATCCGTAGGAAAGTATGTAGTATGAAGTATGAAAAAGGTATGTAGTATGAAGTATGAAATGAAGTATGAATCGTGGACTGCGTAAGGGGAGGAACTCTCAATCGCTCCTCCTCACGCGCGAGGTTGTTGTTCGTCTGGGGGGCGGATGCCGAGGTACTGTCGTAGGCGAAGGAAGTCGACGCGCCCAAGGGGCTTCGTCAGGATATCGGCGGTGTTGTCAGAGGATCGAATGCGGGGTACGGTGATCTCGCCATCAGACACTTGGTCTCGGATATAGTGGAATTTGACTCGGATGTGTTTCACACGTGAGTGCCAGACGTGATCTTCTGTTAATAAGGACGCTGCGTCGTTGTCGCAGTAGAGTGGGGTGGCGCTGGGTGATAGCAGGTGGAGCCCCTCAAGTAATTGGCGGAGGAAGATCGCCTCGTGAGAGGCTTCATGTAGGGCAATGTACTCAGCGTAGCAAGAGGAGTCTGCGACAGTGCGTTGTTTCCGGGAGCCCCAGGAGACCATCCCGGAGCCCAGCGTGTAGCAGTAACCGCCGATGGAGCGGCTGGTGTCGGGGCAATTTGCGTAGTCAGAGTCAGAGTACCCAAGCAGTCGTATAGGGTTGGATCCGCCTAGGACGAGAGCAAGCGAGCGGGTGCCCTTCAGATATCGAAGGACGCGGACAGCAGCTTCCCAGTGTTCAGGCCTGTAGCAGTCCAAGAATGACGCAAGTTTGCCTACGGCATACGCTATGTCGGGACGCGTGGCCACCGCGACGTACATGAGGCTGCCGACGAGGGACCTGTAAGGGGTCCTATCCATCCACTGCTTGACTTCAGGAAGTACGGGTTCTGACTTGTTGGGTTTCCTTAGGTGGAGCCCGGCGACCATGGGGGTTTCGTTTGGGTGAGCATCGCGTTGTCCAAACTTCTCGACTATGCGGTCGATCAGGGCGGTCTGGGAGATGGATACAGTGCGTTGGGTTAGGTCGCGAGATATGGCTATGCCGAGGGCGAATTTGGCCGGTCCCAATTCGGAGATGTCCCACTTCGAAGTAAGTTCGGCTTTGAAACGTTCGTTTTCTTGTGGTGATGATGCCGCGGATATGATGTCGTCGACGTGGACGGCGAAGATAATGACACCCGATGCTGTTTGCCTTCTATATACGCACCACTCGCATGATAGTCGTATGAATCCCCACTCTTCTACTGCGTTGTTGAATGTTTTGTTCCATATTCTACTTGCTTGTTTCATCCCGTAAATGCTCTTCATCAACTTCATCACCCAATCTTCCTTTCCAGGTTCTTCGAAGCCGGTGGGTTGTTCCATGAACATCGTTTCGTCTTCCGGGAGGACGCCGTGTAGGAAAGCCGTTTTGATATCGAACTGCTGTATGTCCCATCCAAGCGAAGCCGCGATGTGTAGGATAGCTCTGAATGATTCAAGTCGTGCCGTGGGGGCCGTCGTTTTGTCGTAGTCGATCCTGTATTGTTGGGCGTACCCTTTTGCGACGTATCGGACTTTGTATCGTACGATGTTCCCAGCGTCATCGCGTTTCCGTTTGCAGACAAGCTTGCCCTTCAGGGGACGCTGTCCTAAGGGCACTTCGGATCGAGGGACGAGGACAAAGACTTTCAGGGTTTCCAAGCTTTTCAGCTCGTCACGACCACCAGCTATCCAGTATTCTCGCTCCGGCGACGCGAGGGTGTCTGCCCACCTCGGGTCATTGTCAGTGTCCATTTCTGGTCCAGCGGAACCGTCGGTGATGGCAGAGAGGACCTCGTCTATCGAAGAGAAGGTACAGGGGTTGAAATCGAGAGGTAGGAGATCGTGTGTTTCATGAATGGGGGAGAATTCAGCCAGGAACGCTTGCGTATGATCGTCGTCGAGGACGGAATGCTCCTCCTTACGTCGAGCGTTGGATGCTACGATGTCGGAGACCGTCTTTGTGAGGCATCTGTCGAAGCTCCCATCACGAGTTTCAAGGCGGGAGGATGGGATTCTGATCCGTGATGAACGGCGTAGGTTCGATGCATGTTCGTTAGTGGGAGGGGAAGAGACCGTAGGGGTGGTAATATGGGGGGGCAAGGGGATGGGAGGGGAATGGGGAGGGATAGGCGCGGTGGGGATGTCATCGGCGCCTGGAGTTGGAGGGGCGGGCGCGATGGGGGATGGAGGGGAATCGACAGTTTCTGAGCTCCCAGCAGTTTCCCAAGAGGCGGGTGCAGAAGCAGTGTCAATGCCAGCGAGAGTGGTGGAATGGAGTTGTTGGGGTGTAGATTCGAGATGTTCGATGAAGGAGACGTGATAGGAGTTGAAGATAGTTCTGCGTGTCGGATCCCACAGGCGGTACGCCTTCGAATTCGGGGCGTATCCGATCAGGATGCACGGTACCGATCGCTGGAAAATCTTCGGATTGTTGGTGGGAATGAGCGAGAAGGCGCGACAACCGATTTCGCGAAGGTGAGATAAAGAAGGCCGCCTTCCAAACCAGAGTTCGAATGGAGTTTTTCCATTCAAGGATTTGGAAGCTGTCAGGGTAGTGAGATAGGTGGCGGTGGCGCAGAATTCATCCCAAAGATTCGCAGGGGCGTTACAGGCCAGTCGCATGGCGCGTGCCTTTCCGAGGATGGTTCGATGCAAACGTTCGGCTCTTCCATTTTGTGCAGAAGTATAGGGCGCAGTAAGCTGATGATTGATACCGTTCTTAGCGCACCAATCGTCGACCGTTTTGGAAACTAGTTCTCCATTGTCGGTGACTAGGATCTTAACGCAACATCCCGATTGGTTTTCGACCGCGCGATGCCAGTTCTGTAGTGCAATCGCAGCTTCTGCTTTGTTTCTCAATGGAAGGCTCCAGGCATAGCTCGAAAAATCATCGATGATATTCATCGAATACAAACGTCCAGATCGAGATGGAATAGACATGGGACCGCACAAATCAACGTAAACCCGTTCTAGCTTCTTCGTTGCTTTAGCGCCTTCGCGCGATTTCGGTACAGGAGTTCGAGTTTGCTTTCCAAGAATACAGTGTTCACATTTGGCGACGGTGGTCGATAAGTTGATGGGCATACCTTCAACGTTTGATGCGCGAGCCATATCGATAATGGTTTGTGGATTGCAATGGCCTAAACGCCGGAGCCAGGTTTCGATGTCGGGAGTTATTGATGCATACATAGCACTTGAGGTGGGTTTGTGGTTTGTTTTGGTGTGTGTGACGAGAGGAGAGTCGGAGAGGATGTACAGACTTCGTGATTCCAATACAATACCCCTGGCGATGGTTCTTCCACCCTTATCGGTGACCCAACACGAGTTTGCGTCGAAGTGGCTGACGTAGTTGCCGCCGCGGTTCAGGGACAGCACAGATATGAGTCTGATTGTGGACGCGGGGATGAAGAGGACATCTTTCAGGGTTAGTTTGTGTCCCCTTGCGACGCATATGTCGATGGACCCGATTCCGATTGCGTAAACGCACGCTCCTCCCAGTCCCTTAACAGGGTGAGGGGGTATAGGTCTGAGAGACCGGAAGTCGGAACGTTCGGGCGATATGTGGCAGGTTGCCCCTGTGTCGAAAGTGAATGGAAGGTCGAGTAATCGGGTAGCAGGGGATCTCGCGCTGGAAGAAGACAGCGCTTCGCATTTGATATCGGCAAGGTCAACCGGTGTGGAGTACAGATTCCAATCGACAGAAGCGAGTGATGGTCCATCGTTGCATGCCAGGAAGGCGTGGTATTCATACATATCCCCATCGCTAAGGGGGACGTCCAAGGTAGCGATGTGCGCGGATGAGGGTGTGTCTAGGGTGTAGGAGTGGCCGTTAATGACAATAGAGCCCGAAGGAGGGGTAGTGGAGGGAGCAGGGGCAGCGCCAGAGGCGGGCAGAGAGGGATCGGGTGTGCATGCAGCGTTGGCATTGGTAGTTGTGGCCACATGGGCCTGTTGAGGTCTCGAGCCCCGTGTCCGCCCCGAAGCAGCTTTTTGAGCCGCGCGCGCCTCTTCAATGCTGCGTCCGGCCATCTTTCCGCCAGGCAGAATGCAGTATTCGGTTGCATGGTTGGTCCGTTTGCAATTCGAACACGGCTTGCGTTTGTTATTGACAGCGGCGAAAGTGGACGAGGTTCCGGGTAACCCTTGTTCCAGTCTACGTAATTGGATGATTTCCTCGGCGTCGAGTCACTGGATGAGGGTCTCAGAGGAGAATTTGGGATCGTCTGCCAGTGATTGGAATGCACCCTGGAGGTAGCTGAAGTGTACGCTGAGGGCGTTCACCAGTAGGACGGTGAAGATCTTGTCAGGGTCGATCGGCCCCATGCTGACAATACGATTGAATAGCTGCCGGATCTCGGAGACGGTGGAACTCATAGGAATGTGTGGTTCGAACTGGATGTCCAGGGCCTTCCTGAGAAGGATCACTTGGGCGTAGACTCCAAGGCGTTCATGACGTTTGCGTAGCGCCTCGTAGATATCGTGGGAGGTTCTTCGTTTGGCGACAAGATCGTAATCAATAAGAGAGATCCGTTCTAGAATGAAGCCCCGCAGAGATTCATCGTTTGAGTCCCAGATCCAGCACGCTTTAGATTCCTCATCCTCAGGACGCTTGAGGGTACCCCTTAGCCACTTCGAGAAGCCTGTCCTAGATGCCAAGAGTTCCAGGCGTCGACTCCACTCTGGCCAGTTGGATTTACTGAGTTCTAGGGTGAGGTTGTTTGTGGGCCAGCCATGGTCGGTGAGGAAGCGCTCGGTAATTAGGGAGTCCCCAGAGCTCTGGGCGGGGGTGGCGGCGCCGCGCGAAGTAGGCGTGGTTGTAGGCGAATTCCGAGTGGAGGGAGCCATAGTGTAGGCCGAGTAGTAATGGGGCAGTGATAAGGGGTGTCCCGCTAGTCGATAGAGAGCGGGGAGAAACCAAGAGTAAGGGCAGCTGGGTGTGACTAGATTTTGAAGTTATGGAGTAGATTATAAGCGGGCAGGGCCCATAACCTATAAAATCTAGTAACCTCAGTACCAGTAGAGGGAGAAGGAACTGAGGTAGGGCTGACGAGTGAGGAACGCGTAAATACTGTCCATCACGTGTCTACGACGACATGTCTCGTGACGTCCCGTGATCGTCGAGATCTAACAGTGGGGTCGTCCTGGGATGAACCAAGGCCCCGGTCCTGCTCGGATCATGAATCGTGGACAGCATGAATTATTCCACCTGTGCGCGCGGTGATTTCGTTGTGTTCTTGGCGGTTATAGTAGCACATGGAACATGTATTCACTTGAAGCTGGTTGACACGATGTGAAATATTGTGCCACATCTCGTACCATCCTATCCAAGCTCATCACTTCCTTTCGCAGAAAGAAGTCCGCCTTCCCAAGTAATATATGTGCACGCAAGTGACTAAGTTTCTACACGTAATTAATCTCAATCACATGAACAGTTTCCTCTAGGTACGTCTTCGAACTGATGTATGTGGGAGATCAGTACGGTACTGAGAACGATCTCAATGTAGTCTTAACTACTGTTGAACAGAGAGTAGTTTTGAGATGACCAAAGATGTGCGGATCTCGTCACTTCCGAGTCTCACTGTGCCGGTTCGGATGAGCACATGACGGAATTTTAGACCCGGGCCGATGAGACCCGGGCGGGCCATGCTAATGCTACACCTCCGGGCCGTCGGCCCCATGCGCCTCGCGCATTGGCGTGCTACCGGCGGGATGTGCAGCTCGTCGGGATTCCTTGCTCAGCTTCGGGGGCAGATTATAATCATTTAGCCATGCCTCACTGTAGAGGTCTTGATCCAGGAATGTTCTAATTGAAGGAACTCGCGCGTACCGCCGAATTTCGCATGTTCTCGCTGTTTTCGTCAAGTAAGTAACGATTTTGCCTATTCCCTGATTCGTAGGTCTACTGTACCGACGCATCATTAACTGCTCAATTTTCGATATCGGTAGATCCGTGACATAGTGCCTCACCTCTGACTCGGAACTAAGTCACTGTCAAAACCATGTCGAAAATGCACGCCGTATGTTTTAAAATAATGGCTCCTCCGCCGTGAATCTCACTATGTGATAGATGGGCAACTGGAGATGTATCGTTGGGTATGGTAATAGAAAATGACGAGAGATGTGGGATTCATATGTTTGGGTATTACCAGTAGAGTAGACCTGTAAACGACGCTACGACTCGGATGAGCCCCCATGCTTGGCACCATGCTCTGAAAGCAATTTCATAACCTCGCCATGTCCTCTCTCTGACGCAAGTTGGAATGCGGTGTTGCCCTTGTCGTCCTCTGCTTCTACATCCGCACCATGCTCGAGCAACACCCGTGCGACCTTGAGATGCCCCTCTTCTGAGGCCCGATGCAACGGCGTCTTGTTGTCCTTAGCCCGCGTGTTCACATCCACACCAGGCTCAAGTAATAATCGGACCATATCGAGATAACCACACGCCGATGCAATGCGTAATGGAGTATGGCCCCAGCTATCCAGAGCGTTAGGATCTGCACTATGCTCGAGTAATATCCGAGCCACGTCGACATTGTTTTGTGCCCAATGCAGTGAAGTAGAGCCGGACTGATCTTGGGAATTCACATCTGCACCATGGCTAAGGAGCCACTGCACCAACTCAGGAGATCCGCTGTCCACCGCAAGGATCAGTGGGGTCTTGTTGAAATTTCCCCGAACGTCCACGTCTGCGCCGTGTTGATGGAGTAGCTGTGCGATCTGGAAGTGATTTCCCGCCAATGCTCCAACCAGTGGTGTTACATAGCAACCGCCATGGGCATCTCTACACTGTGGATGCTTGACAATGAGGTGTTCTGCCAGGTCATGAAATCCACATAGACTGGCGTAGTATAGTGGGGTTCCTTCGGATTTCTCGACGGTGGAGAACGGTTCAAAAGCTAAATCGTAGGAGTGATCGGTGTCTATGTCGTGCAACTGGAGCCACGCCGAAAAATGTGGCTTGTCAGGGTCAAAAAGATCTTCCATTGCATTTCGTATGCATGACGACACGTTCTCGAACTGGGCATGTGCAACCCAGTGTTCAGCAGCGTATTCAGCCAGTGGAGAGCTGGCGGCGAGCCGCTGTTGAACACGGTATCGAGGCAGGTCCAAGCTGGACATGGAGCTATCCTCGTCCTGGTAATCCTCGGTTCGGCTATTCTCGTCGGCGACATCCACGTCAACACCATCACCCAAACGCAGTAGGACCCCTAAGCAAGCTTGCGCAAGGATAAAATGGGCAGGCTCCAAGGAAACATAATAGTGTGACACATCTTCACTTGAATCAGCGAGGCGATCCGATGTCAGGAATTCTTTGACCGAGAAGTGCGAGAAGTGCACCACTCGTGAATAACCGGTATCGACAATGGCGATCAAACTCGAGCATGCCGCCTGAAGACTCTGTTCTTCATCCTCCCACCGCCAATCCGGGTTCAACTTCGGAATCCCTTCGGCATTGTCGAAGTCAACCGCGAGGACCTCCGCAAGTTCCTCGACACAGAGTGGTCGGGTAGATACTACGAGGCATTGTAAAAGGCGATGAACATCTTCTCTACTTTCTTCATCAATTCCCTTCAGCACCCGCAGATA
This sequence comes from Russula sp. MG48, assembly GCA_003313725.1. Classification (NCBI taxonomy): domain Eukaryota; kingdom Fungi; phylum Basidiomycota; class Agaricomycetes; order Russulales; family Russulaceae; genus Russula; species Russula sp. MG48. Next base: position 6,013 of record QLOS01002216.1, on the reverse strand, counting down.
TGTTTCGTCGAGAGATTTCGGCAATTTGTTCAGCACACCCAGGACATTGCGTGTAGGACACTTCCGCAGCACTTCCAGTTGACAAACAACCCAACGAAACCTTGCTAACAGTGTCAGCAACTGCTATGAATATAGAGGGACACCCATACATTCCGTTGGCTTTCTCGGATAGCGTCTTGATTACTAGATCTTTTACATCCTGCCTCCACTTCTTCATCCCTTGCTCCTTGTCCGAATAAACGACAGAGTGCACATAATTAGCGATATCGTCCTTCTGGCCGTCTTGGTCATGTAGAGACATCTTGAAACGCGCCAATGGTTCAAGGAAACTTCGAATGTCGGCCTCAGGTCGGCTTGTTACACAAATATGCAGGTTTGACAAACGCAGCTCGACGAGTTCTTTAACAACGTCCAAAACCATTTGACGCGAGGGTGGGATACCAAGTACCTTGGACGTATCAGGGCATTCGTCGAGTGCATCGACGATAAGGTAGATGGGGGATTGTCCGGAACGCAGAAGCATGTCCTTGAGGCATTGTAAAAGTGCGTCCTCACTGGGTTGCCGTTCACCACATTTGTGTAAGGAATACATGTCGAAGAGGGCTCTGAAGGATGAATCGAATTGATCGCAGAGTTGGACGAGGAGCGAGGAAAGTAGGGCACGGGTATCTTGTTTTCCCTCGTCCTTAAAATCGAAGAAAAAGTAGATTACACATGGCGCTCCGGGGTTAGAAACATGCTGCGTGTCGTGGATGATTGCGGAACTTGACGAAGATATGAGTTGCCATGGATGTAACGAGTTGTGTAGCGAAATACCTTAGGATACTTTTCCCGGATCCCGCTACCAATCCAGATGGAGAAAATCAGCAACAGCCAAGGCGCAAAAAGTATAAGAACATACGCTTCCCACGGATCCATAAGAAGCGCTCGGAATCCGACTCTTTCCAGCGCTCGAAGATTTCGCTTCGAGTGAACCATGTTGCAGTGCCATCGTGGTAAGCTTTCCGTGCAGTATTATAATTTATGGACGGATCTGGAGGGGAGAGCCATTCTCGAAATCCTTTTCGGGCTTGATCTCCTGTGGGTATGTGAGCCTATCTAGCTGGCGACAGGTGGATTAGGAGATCACGAACGTGTGAGATCACCAAGATAACTCTCGATTTGATGTATTGCTACATTTGTTTCCCTTCCAACTAGGCGCATCAAAGTTAATGATATGAGTCATGACGATCAGCTAGAACATGCTCTGCGCACCGTCAATGACCTCCATCACCTTGTCGTCGACATTGTGGGTAACTTTCAGAATTTGCGCAGTCGCCATCAGTGACTCATCACGTGACAGATTTTCCAGCTTTTTCAGAGCATCTTCGATATCCGTTCTTCCCAACAGTTTCTTCACAAATTTTTCTGAGAACGATCAGCCAAATCAAACTTGTGCCGAGGAATTGACTCACTTGTGAATCCCTGCTTGATCCATTTTGTCGTGATGGCAAGGATTCCGAGAACCTCGACGATTATCTTTATGATCAATTCCGTCATCACATCAGGCAGTCGCACTTCAGCATACGTCTCAAAGCGTTTGAAAAAGTTTTCAATCCGCGTGAAGAGATCAACGAGCACTTCTTGACTTGCATTAACATCCTTAGCTGCCTAAGAGACCTTCATGTTAGAATCGTCTGCGCGCATCAAGGAAATCACGTACTATGAGAAGGACACCGACACCGGCAAAAATGACTTTTGCGGGTGAGAAGACCTGCGAACAAACAATTAGAGGGATTATCCTGACGATTGGACCCGTGGAGGTTTACCAGGCCAACACCCTCGCTGAGGGCTGCAGAAAATGCACAAAGGACGGTAAGAGTTGCATTGAGCCACTGCTTAGAGCTGTCACCATCTGTCTGAGATAGGATGAACTCTTGAACATGGTATTGCTTGTTAAGGACAGCGATAATGGCGGTGGCAGACTCGCAAGATTTCAGTTCTGCTGTGAGTTGATGGGAGAGAAGGTCATTCTTGGTCTTCTTTTGATAATCCTTCAATGCAGCATCGAAAATGGATCGGAAATTGGACGAGGACGAGGTAGTCGAGAGGGGAATGTGGGACATAAGGCGGATTGTAAGGGGCTGTCTCGCGCTGAGAAGATTTGGTAGGCGATAAGGCGAAGAGGTTCGCTATGTTTATACGTGGTGCCTCGTGTACACACAAATAAAGCCAGAAATGGATGATAGGCGCGCAGGGCATAAGACGACGCGCCCTGGCGGTTATGACAGACACGGACACGGGAAGTGAGACTGTACGGGATTCAGCCAAACAAAGCGAGGAGCTGCCAGCCTGAGTGCTGTAGCGCACAGTCAGGATGCCCTGGCGGAAGACTTGAGCTGCTTGAGCACACAGACCTTATTTGAAATGGAGTGGATCTCTCTAGTCAGTAGCCAGGACTTACAAGTTTGAAGGTGGGTGTAGCGTGATTGAACGGGATATCGATGAAAAGCATGAATTCATGATGTGTACTGCTGGTCCCGTCCCCACTGACGCAGCTGCCGCTGCTGGATGGATGTAGCTCCCCGGGACGCGGGCCGGTTCATTTTTCCTCGGCAAAATGCATTTATGATTGACTAACTTAGGCAGAAATTCAATCATTTGGGGAGTGTTCCCAGACAGTTCTTGACACTTCTCGTCAAACCGATAACGTCGGCGTGTCAGACATGGTCATGGTCTCTTTCCCTTCTCATTCTGCTCTTCTCTTATTTCATTTCCCATGCGAAAATTATTTGTAAGGGATAAACCCAAACCAACCAAAGTCACCCCGCTTCAAGGGAAGCGCAGTGCTCCACAAGTCTGTTCTTTTTCGCTTTTCCACACTTTACACTCTTATTTACAACGCGTATATTTGTTTCCTCGTATCAGGAGTTTTCAACCTCAGCACCCTCATTACCAACCGGTACAACCCCTACTCCATCCCCGTCCCATTCCCGAGAATCGTGACGCCAATACAACATCTTTGCCGGACGATGAGAACTGGAATGTCTTACCGTCTGACGTCAACAACAATTCAGACACTGCAGAGCTCCTGCCACTCAACTCTTTCCTCTCTCTTCACTCCCATCACTACTTCCAGGACCATCCCCCCCCTCGCTAACCCGCCTATTGCGACACCGCGAACCGCATCGCCCATTCTGGGAACGAATTCCATACGCTCATCTCATACTAAGCAACCTAGGGAGCGCGAGAACGAGCGCCGCAGCTGTCAGCATCCTCAACACCTTCAACCGTTCGCACCCCCTCCGGTTAATCTCGACGCCTCAGGCCTCAATCACGGTGACGAAACCCTTGTATATGCACCGAGCGAAGTTTCTATCCGTGAAGAGAAGAAGGAGCGCCGCTGTTTCTGGATCTGGGCTAGTTCCTGCGGGCACAATAGCCACCGCCGGGACATCCGGGAATCCGGGAAATGGATGATGGTCAACAGGACGTTATGAGGATGATCGGTATACTCTATCTCTACGGACTTTTGGCAAGCTTTGTTTCTGATAAACAGTGCTAGGCCACTTGACCGCTACTTCGTCCGAAGGCTGGGAAGTCGTTTGAGAGGTCTGCGAGCGTGCATCACCTACCGAAGCTAGCGCCAAGGATTTAACTTTAGATATGGAGAAGCGCCACGACAACTGTCAGTGGCAAGGGTGCGCATCGTACTTATCTTTGTTCGTCTTCTGATCTCGTCTACACGGCTTTGGGCCATCATGCTTCGGGACTCATTCGAGCTTTTCGTTCATCAATGCATGAAAAGCAAGTTCATGGACACCCTCGGAGATGTTCTTACTTCACAGCGGATCTCACCCGTTATTCGTGAGCGTTTGCTTGATGTGCTCGCAGCTGCAGCATATGCAAGCTCTGCCACGACGTGAAATGTGAATCTAGCCTTCTAGTGCTTTGAAGGATCGTTAGGCCTGGGAAACCTGATGAGGTTGGTCTCTACGGGCATGGTTCATTTTAATACCAATTCATCTTATAGGGTGTTCCCTTCGATTAGGACTATGTGATGTCTAATCCCCCTTCACCACGGCAGAGCTCAGCATTCAGTCCTACCCCTCCATCTCACCTTCACCCTCGCCCCAGCCGCCTCAGTTTTCTATCTCCGCCTCTCTCCGGCCACATACAAGCCAGCCCCACCCGTTACCACCGATCCCCATCCAACACCAGCCAAATTATGGAACACAACTGTCCCTCGCACCATCGCCACCGGCACTTCATTGTCCCCGCTCTCCCGGGTTCGTTATGGATTGTTCCCATACATCGTCGCCTGTGCTCAGCGAGTTTAGCCGGCCATCTTTACTTGCCACGATGCCTAATACTACTCCGGCGCCTTCTGAAGTGCCGAGTGGTGGTACGTCGAAACCGTCAGTCCTCCGTTTGGCATTGTTGAAACGCGCAGGGAAGACGATGATGACGACGAGGAGAATATTGGCATTCCGATCAGACCAAGTGCCAAGGCACTAGGAAAACGGCGACTCATGAATGTGGAGGACCCATATCGTAAGTCGTGCATACTTGTCACCCGAAAATCTAATCGTTGACCGCTTTGCAGTGGACGCATTCAACCCAGACGAGATTTTCTACGAGCGTACTGATGGTTGCGATAAGAGGAACCCCGCGCCCGTTGACAGCGAGAGAAGTGACTCGGACTCGGCCCACAGAGGTTGGCCACAACAGCCAGGGCACTATACTTACGACGCTATGGCGGACATGGCGGGTTCAGAGGCAATAAGGATGTTCTGAGGATATTGGGTTATCTCTGTTAATGCTCGTCACGCGATGTTTGATATGCATATATTTATTTGCTGGATTTACTGTGGTTAAGTCAGCCAGCGGCCAGCCTGGCCATTATTTAAATAATTAAATTCGACTATCTCTTTCTCCTTTCCTTCAACCTTATCTTGTTTAACCTATGGCGAAGGTTGAACCAACCGCGACAACCTATGATGGTGTATCGTGTTCCACTCTTTATAATACAATTTCGACGCTATCCTAGCCTTTTATGGTGACGAGTTTGAAGAGTTCACCATTTCTGTTCTTGGCAACCCTTCAAACCATAGGTGACTCTGCTGGTGACGGTACCCCTGCTGAATTTCTTGAGCCACCAGAAGACGTGCCTGTGGCACCCGTCGACCCAGAAGCGGTGGTTGCGCGCAACCCATCCCCACTTTAGACTCAGAGCCAAGGACGAATCCCGACGCACAGCTACACAAGCCAAATCCCTCTTGTAAGAATGCCGTACCTCTCTTACTCAGTCAGCGTCGGTTGCAGAGCAAATTTTCCTCGTCGTGCCGCCAGACGCCCCAGCCAGGAACGCAGGGGGCACCTCGATGCAGCTCGTCTCGCACAATCTACCCAGACCGGCGCTCCATTTGGTTCGACGAGCGCTGGTGCCGTTGATGCGCCTCGACGCGCTACAGTGGGCCCTCTCGGCACTCGGTTCTCAGGGCTTCTCTGTTGTCCATCTCCCTCTACTACCCTCGCTTCCCCCCTGCACTCTAACCCCAGCTGACGTGACGTCTTTTTTTTCTAACTTTGCGTTTTGTTGGTGGTGTGGGTCATTTGATGCAGCGTATCAGCAACCCGTAAAATACAACTTTGCCATTGCGTGCGAAGTGCTCAAGCAGGTCTACACCGCGGAGCGTCTGCAGCCGCCTACGTCGCTCCGACTCGGCGGACTCGCTCGGCTCCGTGCTCGGGACGTACACGACGCTGTGGGGGCGTTCCCACGTTACCTGGTAGCTGTGTCCACAGAACATCGCATAAACTACTTAGCGGTAGTGTCCACGCATTCGAATCTCTCCTCCGCTATATGCGTTACCCGATGTTATAGCGAGCTTGGGTGGCCTGGCGCCTTACGTGCCATGTTCATCACCTCTTATCCCATATCTTGCTTCCAAGATGTCAAGCATACACTTCTATTCCGAGTCCCCACTATGTCGCTTTGCTACTCTTACTAGTATGCTCAGATCTACATCAC
>QLOS01002210.1:0-12513 GCA_003313725.1 Russula sp. MG48 | reverse complement strand
GTATTAGTAGAGCAGCGCAGCCGCCCATCTATGCACATAATCGAGATGATGTAGACAAGTGCGCCATCCACGCGGCCGTCCGTTCCCAAATTGCAGTGAGCACTCATCGCTCAGTGGACAATAGAAGTCGTGGCAGACTTCTCAGCCTGGCTTCGAGGCGAGATACCAAAGGAGGGATGGGTAATTCCTCTTATCTCATGAACGATTACCTTATGATAAAATTAGCAACCGCAGACCGGGAACACACTATGATGCAATTTTTCGGTTTGCTACTAACGAGTGATCGCGAAGGTACCGCCTTGAATTCTTTCCGGTTCTCAGTTTAAAACGCGACACGAACCAACTGCTGCTTGCCAGGCGTGGTCAATGTAGTGACACGTACCATATGGAGCAATCCTACGAGGCGGTGCTCATTCCGAGTCCGGCGTTCTCTGACGGTATTTTGACATGCGGAAAGGCGGAAAGGGAGACGACGTGATTTCTCGTCCTGATGAGTTCGGAAGAAAGTGTTTGTTTTTCCATTTGCTATGCCAGTGTGAGAGGTCGTTTCGACCGTGCGTGCGATGGCGCGCAAGGGCGAGTTCGGAAGGAAAGCGAAGGGTAGGAAGAGCAGAAAGGGAAACGACGTGTAGACCAAGGCGACTAAAGGGAGACAATCCGCGGAGGGTAGTAAGGCAAAAAGGGATGCAGAGGCGTAAGAGGGGTAAAACGACTTGGAGGGAAATTTTCACGCGAGGCAAAAGCGAAGAGGGCCTCGATTCTGCGGCAAATTGCACGCGTTGCCCAGTCGTAAGTGCACCGTATTGGAGTCCGCGGGAGGTATCCGGTAAGAAGTAAATGCAGTAATGAGAAAACCAAGAAGAACTTCAAGCGATATTGCGGGGCTCTGCAACCACGCGTGCAATGAGCGGGCTCGATTGCTCATTCCAACACCGGCTACGTACTATTCCGCTGCTGGTGTTCCTTCAATTCCACAAAACAGAGGCTTTAAATGCAGTAACTACGCGTGATCAATGTGAGACAGTAAAGCACGAACCTAGCAGGTGCGAACATTACGGGTAGAGGTGTATTGTAAGTAGAGGAAATTGGAAGCGAGAGAGTCGGGCGCCGAAAAGCACAATGCCTGCGGAAAGAGTAATGGCACAGAGAAAAAATTGAGACTAACGCAGAACCAACGAGAAAGATACAGCACGAGAACGAGATAGCCTATGAAACGCAAGGTGCAGCAAGCGAGCCGGGCCGTGAAAGGTGTAGTGGGAAAAGGTTGGAGAAATAACTTAAAAGCCAAAACGTCAAAGAAACTGCGAAAGCACGAGGCGACGTGGCGAGACACAAGATACGGGGCAGGACAGACGGTTCAAAGTTGGCGGCTTCGAAGGTAGCGGACACGCTGACCTTTTTTTAATCCATTAACGTCTGCCTCGGGGTACAGACCGTAGGACCAACACAAAATGGATCTACTGAAATTACTATACTGTCAATGACGTCTACTGTCCGCAAGAGTCCCGGCCTGTTGAGGCCTATTTCGATCGAGGCGAGGAGGGGCACTGCCGGGTCTAAGCTGGCGCGATTCGGCTTATCATCCTCCGGTCGGCGTTAGGCCCTCTTCTTTTTCTTGCCCTTTGGGGACACGCTGACCTTACAGAACATAACAAGGGATAGGTAGATCCGTTTTAGGTGGCCACCGCACCGGAACCCCATGTGAGTGCCACGTACTGCATTACGCGGCAAGTCGTGGATGCCCAGTCACATCGCCAGCTGGGCGACTCGGACCCAAAGGTGTGTGGCCGGGCAGTCTTACACCCGCTTGCCAAGGAGTGGCCTAGGCTTTTTACTCCATACCAAACCTAGGTTTCTAGAATTCCTTTTACTGGCTTTTTTTCGAGGTAAGCCCGCGCGGTACGCGCAATCTCAGTTCCATCGGGGCCCTCATGTCTGCGCCTTGTCATCCCCTTTGTGTAAAACTCGGATAACCTTAGTACACTTCACTTGGCGCATATCTGCGATCATCCGCGATCTCAGTGATGGCATGGGTTGCTTCAAACTTGCGGGACTCGAAGCGCAACTTGATAGTGGCAAGAGCCTGAGATACCGCCCCTGTACTGGCACTCAGGTAGCAGAGTTGGTGACTTCCAGAGCACCGGCTTCTCACTAAATCGGCAATGGCAACGGCAACATCCAAGCTGGTGTACTCTTAGCTCCCTTTGTCAAACCCCTTCCAGCACAGGGTCCCTTGAAAATGCACGATCCCATGGCGTCCACTCTACCAAAAGGAAGCTCTCTGTTCCTCTTCAATTCTCTCGAAGGTACCAGAGGACGTCCGCGGGGTGTCGTCATTGAACAGGATCCAATTGTCACTCGCTTCCTCTCTCCAAACTTTTGACATAAGGGTAAACCTCCCCCGCCCATTGGCGAATAATAAGCGCTAACGAGCAATAATGGTGCTAATCGAGCTGATGTTATCGGGAAGATTGTTCCGGGAGGTGTTTCCCGATGTTATGTCACCATCATCTCCAACTCAGCTCTGGATTTAAAAGAACCCACAAGGTTATCATCAAAAGTTCCTTAGCTCCCGTTGGTTCTGGCGATAGCTGTGATGGAGTCGACTGTGGCAACTCAGTCGTCTTTCCTCGAAGAGAAACAAGGCGCCCCTATTGCCCTGCCACAGGAGAAACACACCCCCTTCAAGCAGGATGTAGAATCAACGGCTCCTTCCGACTCTTTTGATGTCCTCCACAACGAGCGAGACCTCGTTACACATGTTATCTCGGTCATCGATGACCCATCGCTGAACCCATGGACTATTCGCTCCTTTCTAATCGGTCTTAGTCTCTCAACCTTTGGAAGCATCCTTGGTAACCTTAATCTGTCCAGTTCGAGACTGCCCTCATTCATTATTTTCTTTCAACAGCGCAAATCTACTACTTCAAACCAGTAGGTAACCCCTCCACCGCGACAGTGTATTTAAATTGAACATCGTGGACAGCAAACGGTCTCGGTCTCAGTTATGTTCCTTGCTGTCATCAGCTACGCAATTGGAACATTAATGGAGACTGTCATACCCCGCACTGGATGGTTCCGCTATTTGAACCCAGTACGCTCAGTACTTTCTACCCCTGGTTCATGACGAATAAACGCATCGTATGAAGGGCCCTTTTCACAAAAAAGAGAATGCGTTCATAGTCATAATGGCAAGCGCTGCTGCACATTCAGCAATGGGAACGCAGGTTCTCGCGGTCCAGAGACTTTTCTACAACATTACGCCTAACGGAGTCATATCTATCTTGCTCCTGTTCTCAAGCCAACTTCTCGGATATGGCATCGGGGGCTTGATGAGGCGTAAGCTTCCTTAAATATCCCTTTTGGTGATGTCATCCTGAGCATCGTTTTGCTAAGCGATTCTCTTGTATCCATCCAAGATGCTATATCCCGACGTGCTACCCTTAGTATCTATGATTGACACTTTCTATGACGAAGCCAAGTCGAGACAGTCCAAGAGTCATAGAAAGAGGTTGAGACTCTTTTATGTCACATTCCTTGCGTAAGTCTTTGAATCACCTTGAGGCCTGATAGTTTGTTGTCAACTAACTTGGCTTAGTATCTTCACCTGGGAGATCTTCCCTGAATGGATCTTCCCTCTGCTTACAGGGGTCTCAGTATTTTGTCTCGCAAACCCAACATCCCCAGATTTCACACGTATATTTGGCGGATCCAATGGCAACGAAGGACTCGGCCTCCTCGCCTTAAGTTTTGACTGGCAGTATATCTCCCCAGTTTGGAACCCATTTACAATACCATTGAGAGCACAGGTGCAGTTTTTTTGGTAGCCCACTTTCGTTTCGCATCGGCGCTGACCTGCGTTTCGTAGGTCTCTAATCTGATCGGATACATCCTCTGCGTGTAAGACCTCTGTCATGTCCACCGCTCTCGCAAACTAACAGATTCTGAAAGTGTTGTTTTCGTCTCTATATACTACAACAACACCTGGGGATCTAAGAAGTTCCCTTTTGTACGAAAACACCTGAGCTGATGACAACAACCCCTTCTAATCTGCGTTGACAGCTTTCCCAAGAGTTGTTCTACGAGAACGGCACCGTCTATAACCAGCTTCTTATCCTCAACGACAAGTTGGAGGTCGACCCGGCACTGCTTGCCCAGCAGGGTCTCCCCTTTTATTCAGGCACATGGGTCTCCTTCTTACTCACCTCCAACCTGGGGATGGCTGCGACTTTCACTCACCTTCTGCTCTGGAACAGAGACGATCTTCGTGCAGCATGGAGCTGGATGAACAAGGATTCGCTTAAGCAGATGTGGGCTGAATTTGATTGGAGATTTTGGAGGGCTGATGGAAAACGAGAAGTACCTTCCAATGCGGATATCGATCCTCACTACCGGGAAATGCTGAAGGTATGCTCTCTCTTTATTGCGACTCTTGAAGGCATATTCACAGATGCATAGTATCCCGACGCCCCGAACAGCTGGTATGGTGTGATGCTGGTGTCTGCATTCATCGCCGCGATGGTTCTCATCTATAAGGCCGAGTCAACGCTCCCATGGTGCGTCTAAGAACAGGAGAACAGCGTTTGTTCGATACTTATACATCTCTTCGGCAGGTGGGGCTTCATTATTTCGTGTTTACTGGCAACCTTCTGCATTCTATTCTTCACGTCGCTTTATGCCATGACTGGTATAAGCTTCTTCATCCAACCTTTTATTCAAATGATGGGCGGATTCCTGCATCCAGGGAAGCCGATGGCCAACATGTACTTTGCGCTTTTCAGTTATAGTGAGCAGCTGATGTCAGTTGGCATGTACGTTTCGACGCTCAAACCTCGGCAAACCAGATTCTGTGAACCAGGCAGCGCTGCTCCTCAGGGACCTGAAGATCGCGCAGTGTAAGTTTGCTATACCGACGTCATGCCAGATGTCACTCATTTTGACGCGTATCAGACACAAAGCTCCCTCCGCGCGCAGCATTCACAGCCCAGATAATGGGTACCGTGCTTGGATCGATTCTGAACTACGGTGAGCATCAGTCGTTTTTTTTACCGACCAACGGGTTGAGATGTGGCCTAGTCATGATGAACTCTATCATTGACCATCAACGCGAGATCTTGTTGTCAGTTGAGGGTACCAACATCTGGTCCGGTCAACAAGCGCAGCTATACAATTCACAGGCCATCGCCTGGGGCGGGCTTTCTCAAGAGCTCTTCGCCCCTGGCAAGCGCTACCAATGGGTCGCGTGGGCGTACCCTCTTGGTTTCCTCGCTCCAATCCCATTCTGGATCGTCCACCGATACTACCCAAAGTTGCGTGCCGATTACCTGTACACGCCCCTCATCATGTGAGCTTCGACTGGACTGATTGATATGCCGATGATTTAAGCTGACGGCTTTGACCTTTGCAGTTTGTGCATGGGCATGCTCGCCGCTGGCATAAATTCGTCTGCGACAATGTTCTTCATGATCGCGTGGTTCTCACAATGGTTCATGCGCACGCGCCATCCGAAGTGGTTCGCCAAGTACAACTATATCCTCGGCGCCGGTATGTCTTCTTTGATTGAAACTCGGCGCTTCGCGGCATCGGACTGAGATAATCTCGCGCAGCATTTGACGGCGGAACCCAGGTCATGGTGTTCATCTTGTCGTTCGCGGTGCTCGGAGCCGCGGGTAAGTCGCACTTGTTCCCGGTCTGGTGGGGCGCAAACCAGAACGGCAACTATGATCGGTGCGCAGTTATACCGCCTTGATAGCCGAGGTATGGTACTGTGCCGACTAGTCGCGTCACTACAATTCATGGTGGTGGATGAAACTCCAGGAATCACGACCCCTTATTTTAACTCCGTGCATATCGTAGACAACGTTTCTTAAAAAAAGCTATATATGTATGTACATATATATAGTTGTAACATTGTGTGTTTGTTGCCCCAGAAGATCTGAGTTGGAGAAAGGTGCAGTGGCACAGTCCCTGAACGAGGGTATTATGGTTTTCTGGTAGGAAGGAGGGAAGGGTGAATAGAGCACATCACCTTCCTTGTACGACAGGCTCGTAGTGCGGATAGAATTTACGCAACCTCCAGGAAAGACCCATCTGCTGCCAGTGTTCGAACAACGTAAGGCAAGCCTGAGGACGGTTTCAAACACACATTGCCCAGAACTGTTTTAGGCTGATGATTACATCATCTACGGTAGCAGTTACATCACGTGATATGTTACGGCATGAATCCATGATGCAGTATTGCGTATTCGTATTGCGACATCGCTGCTCACGGTCATAGCAAAATGCCTGAGAAAATCAAATCAAATCATCTTACCAAGAGATCTTACATCGATCCTCCCGTAGTTGTGGACTACAGTGATCTACAGTGACCGTCGGGGCCTTGCTCATATGGTCTACTGCAAAATATCAATGCCGAACCTCCACTTTAAATCCTCTATACCTAATTTTCGCCTCCGAGTCCTTCGCCCACCCGGCGCCGGCGCGATACGCGGACGAGCCCTTCTGTCTTCTTCCAGCACTCCCCACCTCAAGCCGGACATTCCCACATCCAGCCGTCCTTTACCTTCTTTTCCCTGCGTAGCACAGCACGCAGCACGCGAAAATCGCATCTTGTCGCTCCGCGCATCCTCATTATCTGACCAAACTGACCCCTCATCTTCCGGCCCGGAGCCCCCGTATGCGCGGCCTTCCCCGTCGTCCTACCAGACTTACCACCACGCCAAACCGCTCCCGCTGACCTATGCCGAGCCGCTGCCCGAGTTCGACGTGGCGTACGAGACCTGGGGCACGCTTTCTCCCGCGAGAGACAACGCGATACTGTTGCACACCGGGCTCTCTGCATCCTCCCACGCCGCCTCGACTCGTGAAAACCCCGCACCGGGATGGTGGGAAAAGTTCATCGGCCCAGGACGCGCATTAGACACCCAGCAGTTTTTCGTCATCTGCACGAACGTGCTCGGCGGATGCTACGGCTCGACTGGGCCCTCGTCCATCGACCCAGCTACGGGCAAGCCGTACGCCACCACCTTCCCTGTGATCAACATCTTTGATATGGTCAGGGCTCAATTTGCGCTGCTTGACCACCTCGGTATCGAGAGGCTCTACGCGAGTGTCGGATCATCGATGGGCGCCATGCAGAGTCTCGCCGCTGGCTGGATGGTCCCCCAGCGCGTAGGTAAAATCGTCAGTATCAGTGGCACCGCGCGCAGCAGCCCATCGAGCGTCGCCATGAGGTTCGCGCAACGGAGTGGCATGTCGTTTTAACTCCATTCACTATCGCTTGGGTGCTGAGATCCGTGACAGTTCTAATGGCTGATCCAAACTGGAACCATGGTTTCTATTATGATGGCTTGCCGCCCCATACAGGCCTCAAACTTGCACGCCGTAAGCCCCCCTTCCTCGCCCCCCATTTTGCAACCCGATCCCGGCGGTCTCTGATTTCATCCCGCAAGAAATCGCGACAATAACTTACCGCTCGGGCCCGGAATGGGACATTCGTTTCGGTCGGCAGCTACGAGCAGCGCCCGAGGCAGCCGAACAACGCACTCCTGCGTTGTGTCCAGATTTTCTCATAGAAACTTATCTCGACCATCAAGCAAGTTCACCTTAACGTCTTTCTCCATAAGGGGCATTCCCGAGTCTAACTCTAACTCTGAAACAGGGAGAACAGTTTTGCCTCAAGTACGACGCAAACTCCCTGATCTACCTCTCCAAAGCAATGGATCTGTTTGACATGACGGAGCCTTCCCTCGCAACGCTGGGCTTGCCACCGCCCACCACGCCCCCTCCGGCTAGGTCCTCGGCACCGTCACGCTCACATCCACCACCAGCTAACCCTGCACCGCACTTGCCTGCACTTGCCGCGGGCTTGCGTCCCCTTTCCCACACGCCCATCCTCATCCTCGGTGTACAGTCCGACATCTTATTCCCAGTAGAACAGCAGCGCGAGCTTGCGGACGCGCTGCGCATGGCTGGCAACTCGCGCGTGAGCTACTACGAGCTTGGCGGTGTGTGGGGCCATGATACCTTTCTACTAGACGAACAGAATGTTGGTGGTGCAATCAGAGGATTCTTATTTTAGTTGCGGCTCACTCACTCGAGGGAGCCTCAGAGCTATGCATTTTTGGATGTCCTTGCCATGGTTATTGTTATCGGATCTGAAAAAAATGCGGCCTTAACGGCGTTAACCTTGTGAACTTTCTTTGGTACACTCGGTCCTAGAACACCCGGAATGGGATCCTCGCGACTATCTTTGGGAAATGTCCAATACGGGCAACAGCTGTTGATTCAGATTTGTTGTTATACACGTGGAATAGGGGCCATATGCTATTATGATGTTATGTCGTCGCCGAGTGCCACGGCATTTACCCAGTGATGATGTACAGGTTTGAATATTTTATCCGTTTATCCGTATTGTAGCTGAGAAAACGGGGATAGAAGACCTACTCCGTCCGACATCGCTGGTAAGGAATGCCCCCGAACATGCCTCACCGCGATAAACCTAGGCGGAGCCCGTACTCGTGCTCGAGTCCATTCATGGGGGAGTCGTAAATCAGAACAAAACCCGGAGGAGCTCGTTCGTACCGGTACTGAGGACCATGTATGAGGGACGCAAATGTATATGTTGCGGTGTCGTAGCAGTAAGACGATCGAAACGAGCCCCGACATGGTCGGCAATATTCCATGTCTGGAGTACAGCAATGAAACAAACGACTTGGGCAATGCAAACGATAAAATAAGCTTGGTTACGTAACGCACGTGGCCTGCGGTGACGACAAAAGCCCGCCCAGCCCCCGGTTTACGGTTACGGGCGACTTTCCGTTTCGTCTCCATTTCCCCCGGGAAGAGATTAACAAACAAACGTTATGATCTGGAGCACCGCCGATTTTTTATTTTTTTCATCTCCTTCGTCTTCCCCTGAAGGCATTCACAGCTTTGCGCGCCCGATGCCATGACAGGCGAGCCACCAGTCACTCCCCCGCAAAAACCCGTTTCTTTGGCTGCGGATGTTGAACCGGCGCCCCACTTGAACGTTTAATAGAGCGCACTCCTTCTATGAACACACAACACACGTGAACGGCATTCGCATATGCACGCACACCCACATACCCCTTTTTTTTTGGCCTAAAGGGAAGTTTGCATGCCACAAACAGCGCACTTGCGGCGTTCATTTCTCCAGAGTTGGGCCGTTGCCGCCGCCGCCGTCCTGGAAGCCTTGGCGTAAAGGATAGAGGATCGATGTTGCGAATTTCGAAATAGGTAATATGATCTCCATAAATCGGAGAATTACTGCATGCGCTCCATCCATCACTGTTTCCACCGATCAGGCACCTGGTAAATGGATACAGACAAACCTCTCCTAACCCATAGAATGCTTCGGCACTAGCTCGGCGAGCAGCTACATTTCTCTCATGTCCTGGATGATGTGAGAGCCGGGTCCCACATGTATGGCATACCCCGCGGAGCTAACAAGATGTCACCTAGCCCCACTCTTTCGGTAGGTATAAAACGCCAAGCTCGAGCAACGCAGCTCTTCTCGTCGACCGTGTCTTGCACCACCTGCTTGCTTGCGCACAACGGCCTTCGCTTCTTTCATAGGGCCACGCCTTGGTCCTTCGTCTCCTCGACCATCTGCATCCACTAGCACCAAGTCGACGGACACAACACGCACCCATGTCATCGCTCGTAAAAATTCCTCTCATCGTGGTCGCTGCTTTCGGCACGTGGTATGCGCTCACCCCACCTCAGCCGCCACCAGGCGCACAGGAGCGCGTCAAGTCTGATGGCGTGGAGCGCTCTTTTGGGTGCGTTGTGCGCGTACATGCGCTGGTCTGGAAGGTACGTCTCGTTCTCTGCTCTGGGGCCCGAGCGCCCATATCCCTGCCGGCACGACGCACCCACACATATGTAGTGTTCTGTCCTTGCGAGTCTCCTCGCAGAGCTCATCGCTTGTCTGTTTGCCGAGTCGTTGCCGTCATCGCCCTTCTACCTCTTCTTTTTCGGCAAGCCAACGTCACCTCTGCTGCTGCAGTCGCCACTGTCTCCGGCACTGCCCATTGCGTTTGTGCTTGGATGCTTGGCGACGGCCGCGAGTGGCATATTGCGCCGCGCATGCTACAAGACACTCGGCTCGCTCTTCACGTTTGAGCTCACCCTGCGCGAGGACCACCGACTAGTGACGAGCGGACCGTACGCATTTGTGCGCCACCCGAGCTATAGTGGCGTCGTTCTCGGAGTAGTGGGCACGTTACTCGTACACTTTGGCCCGGGCTCGTGGTGGGCACGCGCAGGATGGCTGGGCACGCAAGCGGGGCAGGTATATGCCCTATGTTGGTGTACGATGGAGGCGTACGTACTTTTAAGCATCGTGTTGCGTGCTCCGGCGGAGGATACGCTCTTGAGGAAGCAGTTTGGAGCCCGGTGGGATGATTGGGCAGCTAAGGTACCATACAGGATAATTCCCGGTGTGTTTTGATTATAGGTGGAACATGCGATGCAACGGTTGGATGTCATGTACACGGACGCTTGATGATGTTTGGACATAATCAATAGTCGCGCTAGAAATGTCATAGTTACAAATGCAATTGTGAATTGAGCAGGTCAAGACGCATACTAGAGGCACGGTCCCCAGAAGAAGCTAAATTTTAGCCCGTGCCGCTGCCAGAGACGATGAGGGTACCGGCAAAATGAGCGCGAGCGCTTCAGCGAGTCGAGTTCCAACGCAGTCGCCGCGAGTAAGTTACATTGCCCATTTCTCACGTTCAACTTAGGTTAGATTGGTTCGTAAAATTGACGGGGACTTCCCAAAACAGCCACGACATTGCTCTCCTTTGACAGTTGTCACCCCAAGGCCCAAGCTAGTTGGTCCAGATCTCGCGGCGGTGTACTGTACGCTTTCACACAACCTGAGACGTACACATGCAACATGCGGGATTGATCCGTTCAATAAGGACCTTGACGGGTCCTGGTATGTAGCTATATGCGCTCCATGATCTGATTGAAAGACTTTTGCGATCATGCTAGTATTGGGCGTTCAGTACAGCGAGAGAGAAGCTCAGAAAAGTGCCACAGAGGTGCGGGACTGATTAAGGAGATCAGACGATACGGCGCCAATCGGCCGATCTTGAGCTTGCCGGTGGAGAATACGCGGCTGTGTTCAAGTACGTTGTGAGTCCACCAAAGAAAAAGACGGCACTGAGTCTGTTCGGAAGGCCCCTAAAATCAAAGTATGACCAACCAGGAAGCATCGACAACACACGTCAGAAACAACGCCGCTGGGAGTTGCCGATTTTCCCCAGTCATTATGCACTATTGTTGGTGCAAAGTGGCAAGCGTAGGCATGCATGACATTGTTGGTAGGCCAAGCTCCTGATTCTGCGAGCTTCCCAGAAACGACAAGTCCGTTTGTGTGACGTGGCTGAAAGCGCCGCTGGAAAAGAACAGAGAAACTCAGATCGAGTGCTTCTGTCAGTTTGGTCCAGTAACTTGAGTTTACGATGCTTCGATCAGGAGAGGGCGATACCCGTTTTCGTTTCATGGCCATGTTAAGGGGCGCGGAAGGCCGGAAGTTGCCGGGAGGCGTGGCACACGTGTCAGTTGTGGTGACGGAGCGCTGTCGGTCGCAATTTGTGTTTGTGGGCTGGTGGGCCCCTGATGCGACCTCGCTGATTGCACTCTCTTGCGTTGCGATGACAGTCTTACACCTCTTAAGGTCCGTATGAGGCTTACGGATATCCTTTCTTTTATCTCAGAACTGACCACGCGATTAGTTATGTGGCAGCAGTCTCTGCCTTCATGTTCGTGACGCTTTCTCTCGGTGCGCGTGACATCCAGTGAACCTATATTTGCTTGCCGCTGAACCAGAGACAACAGCCAGCGGTCTGCTTTGGATCTCGGAATTGATTGAAGAGCACTCTAAACTCGCCAAGATCTTCGGAAAGAAAGGCATCTACGTACGTTGGTCACCCTGATCCATGAAGCCCGCCTACGCTCAGCCGCATCCTAATATAATAGGTCATTATCTCGATACACGTCCTGCTTGTGTTCACAGATTCTCTCCCCTTTCACAAGACATTATTTTCCATATTCTGCCACGTCGTATACCTGCAAAATTTCTCGTATTTGTGGCCCGTCATTTCCCTTACCTCTCCATCATTCATCGCATCGTGCATCCTCGTCGTCGCGGACCATTTCATGTGGTTCTTCCATTTCACACGCCTCACACACGAGGCGCGTAAGGCGGCGCACAAAGCATATCGCGGCGGGCCCGTGGTGAAGGGACCTACTTTTGGAGACATGGCAACCTTTTTTGGGCTGTGCGTCTGGCTCACCCCATTATTTCTTTTCTTGAGCCTGAGCGCCAACGATAATACGCTACCTACGTCCGGTGAGCCCTCACAGCTCTTTTCCCCGGACCTGCGGCGTCTTACTCAAACAACCAGGCTCCACGGAGAACTCGCCTTCCGCTGCTTACTTTCCCTCTTCTGCACAGCGACCCCGCTCCTCGCTCTTCCG
>QLOS01002208.1:0-30795 GCA_003313725.1 Russula sp. MG48 | reverse complement strand
ACACTGGCAACCAATGTTAATGCTAGAATCGCAGACATTTTGGCAGATCCGGAGTAGATCCGTCACGGTACCGATAAGATAATGCAGGCTACATAGGACAGTCTCACGGTAGATAGAGGGAGAATCACTAGTCGTCCGACCTCCATTGACCTACGCGTGCACTCAAATACATTCAGAGTCTCTCCACGCTAATGACCAACACCGGCGAGGCGATGACTCTACTGTACGTCCTCCGCATCTAATTGAATGTAGTCAACATATCCTACCGGACTGAAAGAATGCCATCAACTAATCCATTAGGTGAAGCAACCAGCGAGACTTACTATCCAGAGCGGCAGCTGAAGCACCACGACGTGGAACCCGTTGGACGCGGGCGCGGGCGGCCCATATGGTCGTCCGTGATATAGGTTGTAAAGTCCGGCCGGGAAGACGTGACGAGGTACACGATAGAAGGCACCGCAGGCGCTTGCGCACCGAACCCATGCTGCGGAAATGCAGGCACGCCCCCGAACCCGCCGCGCCGCGGGAACGCGAGGGCGCTGGCTGCATTGGGGCCAAAGCCAGCTGTTGGGCGGCCCAAACCCGGCACTGGCAACAGCGAGGGGCGCCAATCCTCGACTTGGTGGTCATCGATGCGCAACGACCGGACCACTGTTGTAGATGAGTCGACAGTTAGGACGGAATATTGGGGCGGGTGCTAAAGGCAACTTGATACCTAGGATGAGGTCCTGTGGCTTGACGCCGTGGGTCGAGGCGAGCGATGCGCCATGAGCGATGAGGAGCTGCCAGGCTTTGTTGACGGAAGTCAGTCCCGCCTTGTGGTGTACGAACAACGTTGCGCTTCCCCGCGGCGGCAGCGCAACGGGCCAGCACTCCAATTCACCAGGGATGATGAACGGGCTGGCGGGCTGGCGCTGCGGGAAGCCATGAAAACCGCTGGATCGCACGTCCATCGTGCCATGCGTCTCTCCGACGACTTCCATTCCTTTGCCATCCTCGCCATCTAGAAGGTTGCCGAGACGTACGAAGTCTGCAAAATTAGTCGAACCTCCGGGGATGTACCCATAATCGCCCGTTGCGAGGGCGCCGACGGGAGCGCGGGCAGGCCACGTTTGGTCATGTCGCGATTGTTCTATGCTGAAGGCCCGCAGAGAGCGGAGTGTAAGTGGATTATCTTCATCCACATCATCAAGAAGGTCTGCGAGCTCAGGGGAAAGTTCTGGGCCCTCTCGCCGCCGCGGAAGTAGAGAATGTAAGAGACCCTTGAGCTGCTTGTATTTCTGGGGATGAGAAAGTCAGACTACGGCGCTGATAAAGCCCACGACGTCATACGGACATTGAGAGAAGCTGACGTCTTGGATGATCCAGCTTGTAGGGCAGTTTCTTCCGCGTTCATGAGCTCTTTCAAGTACTCCGCAAAAGTTTGCAACCGCGGTCATAGCAAGGCGACGTAAGTCTCACCTGAAGCGCACGCTCCGCAAGCGATTCTTCGAGTCCATAGCTACGTGCGGTGAGCCATCCCTCCCGTGGTGGCGGCAAACCGACAATAACGTTATTGTCACTGTCAATACTATAAGTCGCATGCTGACAGAAGGTAAGCGATCGATGTGCAGAGGAACATCAAAAGTGGTTACGTCGATAAAGTCCTGAGCCTCGTTCTCAGATAAGGACAGTTGTTGTTGGGCGTGTGTTATTGCCGACTGGTGGGATGTCAGGGCGTGCTCAGGCTAAGGTCAACAGGCACTCAGGTAGACTAACGGCAATGTCCCGGTACTGAGGCAGATATCAACACTTCAGGCAGTATACAGGTCCCTGGTCAGACTGACCGTCTTCAATATCAGGCTAGCGCAGTCAGCAAGACCGCGCGTTGTCAGCGCTGTCCGCATGGCTAAGGCCAGGTCATTGCACTGCACTGCCCCGGAATCGATAAAGCATTCCATGCCTGAAGCCCAAGTAAATCACGTACCACTTGCTAACAAAATGAAAGGTGTCTGCGCCTTTCCATCAGAATAACCGAGGATCTGGGGCAGGTTTTCATGGCTACCACGTCGCGCATCAGCAACTGACATGACGGGACAAGAACGCGAAGACAGACTGAAGATTTCTCAAGGTCTTGATATCTTTCACCCATTGCTAGTTTATCAAGACAACAAGTGAGACCTGTACCAAAGAAGTAGATACGCGTGTAACGCACCTTCAGAGCAAGGTCTTTCTGCCCGTCATATCTCTTGATGGTCATCTTCTGACCGCCTGCCTGCGCTTCCGACGTTCCAGAAAACCAGCCGACCCCTTTACGATTTCCCTTGCGGAGGATGACGTCGGATTGGTGGTATCTGCGGAACTAGCCTCGCGTGAACCAAAGAGTAGGGAGGAATATAGCATAACATTATCGTACCCCGAACTCATCCACATCTCCAGTGATGTTTGCAAGGAATTCCTCTTCTTCCGTGGGCACGGGAATCGCAGGTTCCAAACAACCCGGGTCAGCCTCGACGAAGGAAAAAGAGGAAACTGTGGATTCAGCGTAATCGCGAGATTGCTTCACGAGCTCGAAACTTGGGACGGAGCATTCTAACGTAGATTTTCCCAGAGAAGAGGATACCGCTTCCCAAGACTCGATCGGGCTTGTGATATTTTCTCCGTCAGTGATTCTTGACGGATTATTCGAGGAAACCCCTCTCATGGCATGATGTATTTCTATCAACGACGCGACCTGATCTCACATACGCTTAGATTCACACCTCACAAGGAAACGGGGTAAGAAAGTTGACTGCTCACCTGAAAGGACATGGCCGCATCCCTCAGTTGCTGGTCGTACTGCAACAGGGCGTCTTGTATGCTCGTCTTTGCCATAAATCTGTTGATCCACCTCGTCTGCGCGGCCTTGAGCATAAAGTCGCGAATCGACAATAGCGTGCTGTATAACAAAGTCAAAAAAATGAGACTATAAAGTGAGCCAAGTCACCGTGGACAACAGCTCTGCACGCGCGACTCACACCTCGAACTCACGGATGTTCTCCAAGAGCGACTGGGGCGCGTCATCCCACTTTCCCTCCATGCGCCGCCCAAGCATCATGAGCAGACGCGCCGCCCTCTGAGCGAGGCGGAGGCAGTCCTGCTGGTTGGTCTTGATATCCTAGCGTGTCGTGTAAGCGCATGTAGGGTGGAGCGGAGGGCTTGGGACAAGCTAGAGAGTTGGTTGCTCACGGCGATGATTTGGAGGATGGCGAGAAGGACAGTCGCCACTGCCATCGTGGGTGGGAACTGCAACATGGACGAGACATCGGAGGCTATCTGGGCGGAGGTGACCATCCAGTCAACCGCATTGCTGCCCGTGCTCCGTCTAATGGCTCTGAGAGACATGCCAGTGAAGGTTACGAACTGCAAGGGACCTTCGAGCGCCTAAGAGTGTTACTGTGCGTCATGCAAAATCATCGCGTTGTGACTCCTACTAGAGCTGAGTGTCTGTGCACGCTGAACCTGACTTCTGAGCTCAAAAACTTTATGCTGCTCATAAAATGGCTTTGTGCCAACGACGTAGAATTTCTACTGCAATTGTCACGAAACGCGATGCTTTTGTGTGACGCATATCTTAGTGAACGAGGAGCTTTTTATATCAAGTTGCAGTATCCTGAACGCCGTAAACTTGTCATCATCTAGGCTGGATTTGATGTCCAGTTTAGGGCAAGAACATAAAGCCGAGTCTGCTATGTCCCCCTAGCGACGAGAACGGTACCTTGCCAGTGGCCTGGAGGTCGTCGCGAGTATTGACCGATCCGGCAGACAATGCCAGTGCCAGTGGAGTCTAGCCAGCTGCTCGTCCGACTATCAAGTCTGCGTTGTCGATAGCAATAGTAATACTCATTACTGTAAGCTAGGACACTGTCTGACTCTGGTATTGAGCCTAATACTAGTACAGAAAAAGCCCCTCCCGCATCTCTAGCACTCCTCGTAAAGCCTCTCCTCTTCTCCATACGCCCAATACAATCACGGGCCTCTTCCTCCCCCATCGCGCCCTCCTCCCGTGCGATGTGAACTGCCGCAGCCCGCACGCTTGCGAGCGTTTTATTTGACGACCTATCAACGATCAACGCTATCCAATTTCAGACTAGCGAAGGATACATTGCGAGCCTGGGGTCATACGAGAGGATATTTATCGACATCGAAGACACGACATCTGAAATGTGCCCTCCGATGGGAAATTCTTCCTGCGTAGTCTTGGGCGTTGCCTGTCTCTGTAGCGTAGATGATAGTGAGCGTACGCGATAGGTCGTCTGTGGCACGGGGAGGGGACTGGGGACGCGGAGGAGCATGGGACCATATCCCTGTTTTTACCCTGTTTTTACCCTAGAGGCTGTATAGACGATAAATCCGTCGGCGTTGGACCACGTGATCAACCCTGATAAATAAATAGATGTTCGACTTACTCGTTTAGGTTTGCTCTGCTTTGCCTCTTCCTCCCTTGTACTCTCAGCGAAACACCCACCTGCGTTTCCCGTAGATTTGCCTTTTCTTTTTGATCCTGCATTCATATCCCGCTGTAGGTATCTAATACTATAGTGGTATATAATTGCAGACTGAATGGGAAAGGGAAGCCTGCACGTTGCGCCCAAGGCTTCCTATAAATTTTCAGTCATGGTCAGATCCCTGGTTGACTCTCTGGTATGTTCGATATGAACTTCCGAGTAGTTTATCTCGTGTGCCTCCCTAAATTCTGGTTGCATCCTGCTTAGCTGTTGCTCCTCAACCTTTATTCTATCCAGCTCGCATCTATCTGATGCCTTCACTCGTCAGCGCTTATCGCTCTGGATCGTCCTAGACAACGGATATCCCGACCGTCTCAATGCCTTGGTCAGCCCTTGGTCATGTTTACACTTGACTTCTCTTCGTCATGAAGAGACATGCCGGGGACTGCCCATGGCTCGAGAACGTCTCTGATGTCTGCCTCAGGACGGCTAGTGATGGATAAATGTAGATGTGGGAGATGTAAGTCGACAAGCTCTTATGATCTGGAGGACCTCTCCACGTAAGGTGAATTTTCTAGCTGTTGGCGCAGCCGTTTAACATCCTGGAGTTGTATGCTCGTCGCCCTTTCTCAGCATTCCTGGAAGTTTTATTGTGCTGCGCTGGACGGTGTGCGCGACTGATGTGGCTGATGTAAATTTCTTGTTATGTGACTGTGGGCACAAACAGATTTGATTCTTGCTCCATATTAACGAGTGCGCAAGCCAGGGCGTCCTCGTTCACGTTGTGAAGAAAACAACGGCCCTTCGGGGAGTTATCTGAGATAGTCGGGGTGAGATCCACAGACATGCAATGGCAGGATTTTATAGCAGACAGGATGCATGTACTGAGAATCATACTAGAATTAACGCATAAATTCAATTCTATGTTCGAGCGCTAAATTGCCAGCTCTGAGTTTGTGGCGCGTTACCGCGTCGGGTCTTGATATTACACTGGCACTAGTTCCCTGTACCAGTGGCTTTCTATCCTTTACATAGCCTACAGGACTACATGTCTTCCTTGTTGAGACTAATAGGATCGTGTCCGTGGGGTGCGTGTTACAGTTCGAATTGTCGCACGCTTCATTCAAGCCCTGCGTCGCATGACCCTCGCAGCTCGTAACAAGCCCGAATCCTGTCAGGATCGGAAAACCGGTTAGTTAAACTCGTCATCTCGACCTACACCCAGAAGCTGCTCCTTGTCGTTGGTATGCCTCCAGTGTCCTTCTGTCTGCGCTTCTGCTGCAGTGGGACTCCAAGCCAGCTGTTGCATGCAGTAAATCGCTTCCTACAAGCTAACGTTGCCGACCCGACATAGATGAAGGGGAGACAAGTCACCGCACTGGCAAGCGTGTCGCCAGCAGCAGCAGCGACGCCCAGCGCCAACCATCTGTGCAACTCGAGACCAACACCCTCATCGCGCTCGCGTTTCTTCTCGGTTCTGCGACTGCGCTCGGGGCATCCTCGATCTATCGCCGCTTCTTCAAACGCATCAAGAACGCCGAATGGGTCACGCCCAACCTGCTGAAGCGCAAACGTTGGATTACGGGCGTCGTGACCAGGTGCGTGTGGGCCGCAGGCCAGCTCGCCCCCAAAAAGCCCTGGAGTGGACACTGATCAGTGCCGGTGCGCAGCGTGGGCGATGCAGACAACTTCCGCCTTTACCACACGCCTGGTTTTGGCTGGCGCGGGCCGCTCAAGTTCAGGCATATACCTGCCGGTTATCGTCGAGGTGCGTGCCTCGCCAGCGTGGCGCTGCGTACTATCCGGCTCATCTCCGAAACCTTTGCCCCCGCAACTCGCTCACACAACACCGTACTACTACGCTCTGAACACACAAACGCAGGGCTACAAGGCAAGACGATCCACATCCGCGTGGCGGGCATGGACGCTCCAGAGGTCCGCCGAATCTCCCCCGTCTCGTCAATCCTGCATCGCGTTTCGTAGGCTCATCGTGGTCTTGTGCCGTACCACTCTACTACGGGCATATATTAAGGCAGCGCATTTTGGCCGTCCGGCGCAGCCCTACTCTGCCGAGGCGCTCGCGTGGCTCAAAGCGCACATCGAAGGCCGCCGCATCAAATGCCAGCTCCTCCGGCGCGACCAGTACCAGCGCGTCGTCGCGCTGCCGCTCCTCCCTCGCCGCCGCTGGTGGTGGCTGTGGTGGCCGCGGATAGGCGCCACGCGCAATCTCTCGCTCGAGATGGTCCGCGCGGGGTGGGGCGTCGTGTATGAGAAGGCGGGAGCGGAGTACGGCCAGTGGGGAAAGGATGCATACCTGACTGCGCAGTCTGAGGCACGGTGTGTTGTTGTTCAATTTTTTTCTTGGTTTGTTCGTGGGCGGACTGGCCGCTGACTACTAGCTCGGGGCAGGGCTGCGCGGAGAGGCATTTGGCAAGGTGGTACGGACATCGAGTCGCCTGCAGAGTACAAGAGGCGGCATCTCACTGCCGAGCAGGCGAAGACTGAAGAGGTGGTGGAGTTGGAAGTTCTCGAGCCTGAACTGGAGCCAAAAGGTTTCCTCAGCAGGATAATCGGGCGAAGCAAGCGGGGTGGGGGCAAAGGCTCGGTTTAACGACAATAGTTTACCCTATTTCCTAGTACGTTATAAACTAGCTATATCCAGATTACCTCGTTCACGGTAGCAAAGTAGCAATACGATATCCAATACGTAGTGTAAAAG
This sequence comes from Russula sp. MG48, assembly GCA_003313725.1. NCBI lineage: Eukaryota > Fungi > Basidiomycota > Agaricomycetes > Russulales > Russulaceae > Russula > Russula sp. MG48. Next base: position 23,610 of record QLOS01002208.1, on the reverse strand, counting down.
TTAACAGATAGGTTATGGACCACTTGGCCACAAAAGCAGGGGCGCAAAGCAGCGTCGGTACTATAACTCGCCTGCCCCGTCGTTCTGCCGAGGTACCGCAGCATTCTGCTGTGAAGGCAGCATGCCAAAGAGCTAAAACGGTACGTATGAACGAGTGTTGTATGCGATAGGAGCGAAGTGACACGTACCGCTCTGATCTCCCTGACACTGAGTTTGTGCAGCTTGACCCCTGTACCTTCGCCGAGTGCCGCATCGGCCAAGCCTGAGGGATGTACTCAGGTCCTTGGGTCATCCTAATAAAAAAAAATAGAATAGAGCGTACCCATCTTGACGTCCTGCAACCGCAACATGCGCTCCTCGATGGTATTCTCTACGACAAGGCGCTTCACGAATACGTCCTTTTCTTGCCCAAGACGGTGGACGCGATCGTACGCCTGTGACTCCGCGGCGTAGTTCCACGAAAGATCCATGCTACGAAATTCAATCGTGTTAACCGCGCGTGCAAAGAACAACAGACGCGCGTACTTGACTACCCGATTGGCAACGGTAAGATTCAGCCCGACGCCGCCGCACTTGGTGCTGATCAGGATCACCCTGGGGCTACCCGCCTTCCGGAACGTGGTAAGTGTAGCATCGCGCGCCTCGCTCCTCATCTTCCCGTCATACCGCAAGTTCTGGATGCCGTACCGAGCCAAAAGCGTCTCCAACAAGTCCAGCATCGATGTCCCTGTTCGAGAATGATGAGAATACGGCGCTTATCGGTTGCAAAAGGAGGCGGGTCACATTGGGAGTATACGATCGTCTTGTCACCGGCGTCCTCGGCAACGCGGAGCAGCTCGATCAGCGCGAGCATCTTTGCGCTTGGTTCCATGGCATCATCGTCTCGGCGCCAGTTGGCGACCGTGCGTTGGCTAGGCTTCTTAGTCTCGTTGGATGTAGCGCGTAGCTTGCCTTTCTGGGGTTTGATGGGTTCTTTTCGCTTCTCGGGCTTCACTTTCCCGCTTTCATCGTCGGAGGTATCGGAACTGCTTGACTTCGACGGTTTCTCCTGCAATGGCAAGAGGGTAAGCGTTTATAATAATTCGCACTCTGTATAGAAGCTCACATCTTCAGAGTGTTTTATTTTCACTACAGGCTCATTTAGCCCCTCACACGTGGACACGGGGTTCGGGCGCACCTTGTTTCTTTGACCCAGCTAAGATTTCCGAAAAGTCCGGCAGCTCTTCATCTGAGCTTAATTCGACTATTTCTGACCGCGAGGCTGGTCGCGGCGCAGGCTTGGGCTTCGAAGAAAGCAACACGGGCTTCCTTTCCTGTACGGGACGCGAGCGCTCCTTCTCTGAGCGAGCAAACATACGTAGCTCCTCGGGCGAGGGCTCGAAGGCGCTAGAGAGGAAGATGGCGTTTGGGCTGATGTCGTTCATTTTCTTACACACCGGACCTGCGTTCCGTGTTAGCTGCCTGTCGCACTTGGAGTACACGGGAAGGGAACGGCGTACAAGGGCGGAAGCCTTTGGCAGCTGCATCCTCGAATGCCTGCTCTGCTAGAGCGTTCTGTCGTTCGTCCCCATAGCCGAAGATCCCGTCATGGACAATGGCTGATTGGCTCATGTCTTCCAAGCAATCTGTGGCATGCTAAATGAATGGCACAAATTCGACATGAACCGAGCGCCCACACTAACCTGCACAGACTTCGTGTCCGCATTTCAGAATCCTGCCGTTGTTATCGTAGACTATTTGTCGGATATTCAGTATGCGCCTGAGAGGGGTAGATAGAGAACTGGCGAACTCTCGTGGCATACAGGACAGATGGTGTCCTGTTCATCCCCACCATTCGTAAAGTCAAGCTCGATTGCTCGCGCGCGAGCTAGAGCCCTATCCCACGCATGATCATCGGGTTGACAGCCATCGCGGGAGATGAGGTGCCTACCTCCTTTTTAATCGCACGACCCACTCCGAGCCCATCACTCTCCTCGCGCGTGCAAGCTCCTTGTCGCCTTCGCCTCTCACGAGTAATGTCGGGTCCTCGTACTCGTCTGCTTGACACTTCGCATACGAATACGGCGAGAGAAAGAATGAATCCCCAGAAACGGATCAGAGAATAATATTACACTTACAAGGATGAGATTAGGGTGACAACACAGCTGGCGCAGGCGCAGTATCATCACCAGCACGGCAGAATGACTATGCCGTTGGTAAGTACATGAGATGGGAAGAAAGTGAATATATGCGCACTTTTGAATAATCGTTCCTTCGCGGATGAACTTATTGACGCGGATTTTCGCTTGCTTCTCAAAGTCATCGTATATCTACAGAGCAGATAAGCTTGGAGTTTCGTAGTCCAGGAATAGCAGATTCACCTCGCGCTCCTCAGGAGAGAATTGCAGCGTCTCGAGATCTATCGTTTTCGGCGGAAGCGTGAGGAGTGGCTTGCCGTCAAGCTTCGAATCTTTAGTCCGTCGCAGCAAAATGGGCGTCAGAATCCCCTGGGCGCGTGCGGCGGCCAGCGGGGCGTCGTGAACCTGCACTTTACTCTGCACGACATTCATGTAGATTGTTAGCCCCACTATGACCATAAGTCCAGGAAGTTGCGTACGATGTATTCGTTGAACGATTGCCAATCGTTCCATGGGCGAAAGCGTCCAAAACGAATCAGTCCGTATAGATCCGCCCTATCATGGGGTATCTCGATCGGCCTTTCAGACGTATAAGATAATATAGATACATACAGAGTGTTTGTGACAGGTGTGCCGGTCAACATCCAACGATATTTAGAGCGAAGTTGGGCAACGACTTTACTAGCCCGAGTCGCCCTGCGGCACCAGATTGAGCTCAGTCGCTAGACATGAAACCTGATTGACATACCGATTACGGATGAATTGCGCCTCATCAAGCACGACGCGGTACCATTTCATACGTGCCAACAGGCCGCTATAGGTGCAGCACTCAGTCGAGCTGCGAGCATATGGGTAAATGATGGGATTTCATTTACCCATGTTCTGCCAACCATTCAGCCTCTTGATCAACATCAACGTTGGGATCCTTGATAACGAAGTCAGAGTTGAGTGTTTGATACGTTGTGATGATAACCTGCCCATTCATTCACGAGTTGAGGTTAGTGATAATGGTCAAAAAGGAAAGGCATTACATCTCTTTCTCGCATCGCGAACAAATTCTTCAGCTTCGTCTTACCGTGATGGATCTGCGCACTGAAGATGCCATTTGTTTTTGACTCCAACTCCTCCTTCCACTACAAAAACCAAGCAAGTAAGGAGATGCTGGCGTCAGACAATATAATTATACCTGGTACAACAGTGCGGCTGGAACGACAATGAGAGTTGTACGGTGAGTTTCATCTGGGCGAGGCATGTTCTTGGCCATCGTCGCAATCATCTGGACCGTTTTACCTAGACGGCACCATCAGGAGATATCAGGATGTCCCGCATAGGGTGCAGAAACAAACCGAGTCCCATTTCGTCGCTTCGGACCAAAGTTAAGTTAAGGAAACGGACAAACACGAAGCGGGAAGGTACGAACGCCATAATCCCCCCTTTATACTTTGCCTCTTTCTCTTGCATTAACATCCTGGAACGGTGATCTAGCTCTCTCCTCTCGGTGTCATCGGAAATCTCACCAACTAACGCCGATAATTTGATGCGGGATGAGGCGAACCTCCATACCCGGAATGATATCCTTCGCACTTGCGAAGGGCACGGTATCAATGAAAATAAATAAAACGTCGAGCTGAGTTTTACAGACTCTTTCAGACCCAGATATTTCATCCCGTCCTTGACGTGCATATCCTGACCAAGATTATCAATGGATTTAGAGACAAACTCCGCCAACCTGGAACGACATGAGCCGCAGGAGTGACAATCGGTTTGCAAAGTGCACGTGCCGTTGCTCTTGGTCATCCCCGCCAAAATCTAGCCTGGTCAGGGGGCTTTCCATGTCAAACCTGATTTGAAACTCGCCGTCCAACGGATGGTCCGACGAGGTGGATCTGAACGCGGCTGTGATGAGAGTTTGTGTTTCGCGAGCAGACCGTTCCTCGGGTGTGAGCGTTGGTTCAGTGACCACAGCATCTAGCAATGGGTTTTACTAATGGCCGACCGGGTCCGTTGTAGACCGAGATGCTCACCAGGAGATTGGGTGTTCGCCAGGAGGCCCGCGGGCAGCCTATTAAGCTCAGAGCGTGGCATTCGGTATGGCAGTCGCTTATTCATGGGGGTGGCTACCCCGTCGGGGTAATCCGCGGCTCGCTTGCGCTTCTGACCAGGTTGCTGGGAGAGGATGTGTGTGAGGAGTGGCGACTCCGTTGAAGGTGAAGAGTCATCCTCCGTGAGATCGAGAGCTGCAAGGATGCGCGATTTTGAAGGACCTGGCTCGCCCATCGTCGCTGAAGCGTGCCAATAGTGAATGGGGGCGGTTTTTTTAGAGGCCGTGCAGCGCAGACGCGGGGGCGGCGACTCGGACTCGCGGTCACTTTCATTACAACGCGTTTGTGGCATGGCCTTCCCACGCACCCTGACAGCTGTTGTCTTTGCCTCGCGCTTAAGTTGTACGTACTGTACGTTTCCTATGATATGAGAAGATCTCTCGATTAAACTGAGCAACTCGTTTCCTAGTTTGCAAGCGCTCTCCGTAGGAATACTCTGTTTGATTTTATACAGGGATTGCGAATTCCTCATCGGTCTGGCGCGCGCATTTCGAATAGGTCAGATTATCGGCAAGTGCCGTCGTCTAACGCACTTTCGGTGGAGCGCGCGCCAAGGTACAGTCACTGTAGTCATGGTATGGAACAGCGACCGTCAGTGGTCCGTCACCAGTCTTTTATATAGACTTTGTACATGTCGACTTGGGCAATGGGAAGTGTACCAGCCAATGAAAATGAGTCTCTCTGTTCCAAAAGAATACCATCGTCGAATTTTCCAGCATCCGACCACGATGAGCGGCATCACAAGGTCTCCACCTTAATCGGCAGCCGCCGCCAGGTATCCCTGAGAAAGCATGTCAGTTTAGTACAGCGCTGACGACCAGTCAACTCACCTCTCTGTCTCCTAGGAACTCGCCATAAGCCAGTGCGATGGCAATCCAAAACCCAAGATCTACCCCCAGTTTGCCAACCTCGTCGAGATGTACTTCAAAGACGCCCGTCGATGAACCAACGGAAAACACGGGCGTGGTATCGTGGAAGATAAGCAAAGGAACCGGTCCAGGCACTGCGTGTGAAAAGTGCATATGGTGATGGCCAGCGTTCTCCTCACGCGCAGGCGGAGGTCCAGTCGGGAGTGGGCTCAACGAGAACGAGTTCGTATGTGTGGGTGCATTGCTCCTCAAGGCACGAAGCGCTCGCGAAAGCAGCCCCTCAGAGGCAGGAGTAGCATGAGAGTGTGCTGACAATATGAACTGGGAGACCACAGAACGCGTCTGTCGCAGACGTGGTTGAGAGAGCCGGTCAAGCTTCGCATGTACAGCACCCGGAGAAGGCGGCGACACGAGCACACCCGGAGGCGTAGGTGCGGGGGGGTACGTATGTGTCGGGGAAAACTGTCCGCTTGGCACGTCTGTGAGCGTTGCATCCGAGTCTGTAGAAGAGTGGGATGTCCCGGGTGCGCGAGGCGATGGAGAAGACTGACTCGCAGATGCTAGAGTGGTTGACGAAGCTATGGAATTGGTACGGCAGGAAAACTTGAGCGAGCCAGGAGAATGGTACGGCGAGCTGGGAGGCACGGGAATGAGGGGTACGAAGACATTCCGTGGAAAGCTAGGGGATCGCAGGCGAATGTACCACCCGCGCAAAGGCCGATGTATCTCCCACAGCACAGTCGAATTCGCGCTGTCCTGCGATGGCGACGAGATTAATAACAACGTCGCGACCACAGCGTCAGGACGCACAACCAAATGTTCTATGATCTCATCGTCTGCCAGGAGCCTTTCCTGTCAAAACCAGCTCCCCATATAGTTCATGCAGCTAGATGTAGGACGCCCGCACCTTGTACCATATAACGCGCCCGCTCGTCTCCTCCGCAACATTCACCCTATTTTCGGACAAGACGTCCGAGCTGACAGCATTTTGATATGTTCTTAGACACGGCTGGTCATTGGACTTACCTCTGTACGGTATACCTGACCACCTGAGGGGCCAATGACGTTGATATTGAAGGTTGCATGTCTATTGAATCCCGTCTCCGTCGCAAAGGATTACTTCAGATGGGTTGAGAGTTGTGGAATGAAAGGTCTCGCAATCTCGTTTCGTTTTATGTTGTTTCTGGGCGGCTATAGTCTGCCTTGCTGTCGTCTCTAGCTTCATCACCACTGATACTGTAGCAACCGCCTCCGGCCCGTGTTGGGTGAAAGTTGACGTTGTGCGTCAATGATTTCAACTGGCCGGCTACAGCTACCCTCTAAGCGCCTTACTGATGCACTCAGGCTTCACCTTCTACACCCGAACAGGCCGAACTCATACACAATCATGAAAACAAGCTCGGGCTCTGTAGCCCGTCTTCTCGCCCTCGGGATCGTCTTTCACTTGGTTTACATCGGGACCGTTTTCGACTGCTACTTTACAAGTCCGGTTGTACACGGCATGCACCAGTACAAGTTGCCACAAGCGCAGACTAAGCGTCTCGTGCTCATAGTTGGTGCAGGCTCAATTCTAAAATCCTCACCGTTGAACGAAACTGATGCCGCGTTGCTCAAATGTCAGGCGATGGTCTACGCGCTGACTTCGTCTTCAGCTCAAATGCGTCCCGAATCGTGCCAGGCACCCCGGAGCGCGTGGCACCCTATCTAAGGGATATTGTAGAGAATAGAGGCGCCTATGGTGTCTCGCATACGCATGTGCCAACGGAAAGCAGGCCTGGGCACGTCGCTATCATTGGTGTGTCATGTTCGGCTCAGGCTTCGTGTTCTAACCAGTCCAGGTAGGCGGGATGTACGAGGACGTGTCGGCCGTAACGAAGGTGGGCCCCAACTTTGAAACTGCATGCACGTGCTTACCCGTCGCGAAACTAGGGATGGAAGACGAATCCTGTACGTGACTTCTCCATGCCCCAATGCCGCGCCGAGATGCTTAAGGGAACGGAACGCTTAGGTCGACTTTGATTCCGTCTTCAACCAGTCCAGTCACACCTTTTCGTTTGGGTCGCCTGATATACTTCCGATGTTTGTTCAGGGTGCCACGCCGGGGAGGGTTGAGGGGTGGTCGTATCATGAAGACGACGAAGACTTCACAAAAGGTGCGTTCATCTTACGGCGCAGATATTGAGGTGCTATATCATGTTATTAGACGCTACGGCACTCGACATCTGGGTTCTCGACCAGCTCAACTTACTATTTCGCAACGCCACGACGAACCAGGCATTGGATGCTCAGCTTCGCGCACCTCAAGTAGTCTTCTTTCTCCACCTTCTTGGCTTGGATACAACAGGGCACTCCTACAGACCCCATTCAAAGGTAGTATATATCCATGCTGTCTCTGGTGGGTGAATATGCTCCTCACATGAGATAGGAATACATGAACAACATCCGTGTTGTCGATGATATCGTTCGTGAAACGGAACAGCTCATCTCTGGGTTCTACGGAGATCAGGAGACGAGCTATATCTTCACGGCTGACCATGGTATGTCTAAGATTGGGAACCATGGTGATGGCGGTAATTGCTCTCCGCTTACCGCAAGCATCCCACGCTCAGCTCAAGCTCCTTAGACCCTGACAACACCCGTACTCCCCTCATTGCGTGGGGCGCCGGTATCCGTGGCCCAATCCGCGACCCTACTTTCTCTCAATCATTGGACGACTATTCCGCGCCGTGGGAACTCTCGCACATCGTGCGGTGTGATGTAGAGCAGGCGGATGTAGCTGCACTCATGTCAGCCTTGCTAGGCACCCATTGGCCAGTCAACTCGGTGGGTGTCCTCCCTGATGTTGACCCGACCAAGGATGGGTACCTCAGTATGCGGTACGGGGAGAGGGAGGTTGCGGAGGCTGGTGTCGTGAATGCCAAGGTGGGCACCTGAATATCAGTTTTATACGTTGCCTAACACAGAGCAGGTTTTGCTGGAGCATTACCGTGTGAAACATGGTAGGGCCACCCTTATGTGACCCTCTGCTCTAACACTCACAAATCTATAGAGTTAAAGAAGACTCATGCCATCCTATACAGGCCCTACGGGTTCCTCGATCACCCGTCATCTGTCTCGGAATATCCGGGGTTACACCGTATATCCTTGATAGAGGGCCTCATCAGATCCGGATACTTCCAGGAGGCGAGACGCCAGTCGCATGAACTTATCAAGGCGACACTCGGCGGACTCCGCTACCTTGAGACGTACGATCGCATACTCATTCGCACCATCGTCACCTTTGCCTACACCGGCTGGATCGCTTACAGCGCGGCGTTTATCCTAACGCCCTCTCAACCATCTCCCTCCAGCCCGGCTTCGTCATGGATATCGTTGGCTTTCGCTCTCACAGCTGTCGGATTTTGTGGACTATTTTTCATTCAACGGCTGCCGTGGACGCTCCACATCTACATCCTATTCCCTATTTTCTTCTGGCAGGACGTAACAAGGAAAGTTTATGTGAACTCGTCGGCTTTCCGTGGTCGCAAGATAGATGCAAAGTGGATTGCGAGTACCCTTCTGGGGCTAGTTTTAGCTGTGGTCGCGTTGCAGAGCATGGTTGTACGTCACCTCGCCCAGCCTGCTCCTGATTAGATTCTCAGCAGTGACCTAAAGTTCGGATACACCCATCGTGCGGTTTGGAGCATGGGCTTCGTCGCCATCGGACTCGTCTGGCCCTTGATCTCTTGGCCTGAAGGCCGAGGCAGGCTCTTCCGGCCTTGGGCAGCCTCGTGCCTTCTCACCGCAGTGTTCCCACTGCTTCGCGTGGATCCCTCTGAAAGCTTGGGTACCATGTATGGGTTCATCTTACGTTGACATTCTCCTTGCTAATGTCACACTGTAGAATTGCAGGGGGCGTGTGTATGCTATTCGCTGGCGAGATAGCCACTCGTAGGGTCTTAGAGATGGAAGCCGTAGCTTCTGCACGGGCTACGAATCTCAATTTCAAGCTCACCTTTCGGATACAGGTAAGCTAGGATTCCGATGGTGCTTGATGTGTTAGCGTATTTATTCCCCCGACCACGTTTCAGTTGCTGCTTACCGCCCTCAGCATCTTGGTCACGGCGGCTTCTGTGCGAAGCCTCCAAGCCAAGCTTGGTCTCCCGCTTTTATGCCAAGTAGCGGGGTGGATAATCTTTGGTACGTTGAACCTCATCCAAATGCACATCTTCCTGAATGTGACCTCTGTCTAGCATTCGCCTCGCTCCTCCCATTCTTCTTCACCGTTCCTAGGACGGCCGAGGGGCGCCTACTCACTTATTTCCTCACATTCTGCCCATGTTTCGTCATCCTCTCCATCCGCGCTGAAGGTCTTTTCTATCTGTTGTATTGTTCGACTTTGTATCTTTGGACCCGAGTCGAACAGGCTGTGCGCCCGGAAACGGTGAGGCCTAGAGCACCAGCGAGTGACGAGTATATGTCCAGGTGGAATCCCAGGCGTCTCAACCGCGATGACGTCAGAATTGCGCTGTTTTTCTTGTTCTTCGCCCAGGTGGGATTCTTCGGCACCGGAAAGTGAGTGGAATCTGTTAGTGGCTGGAGGGTTGATGGCACTAATTAGAGCAGTGTCGCCTCCATATCGTACGCCTGAACCTTTCTCCTTACCTCGGACACAATAACTCATCTTGGTCACCTCAGGTCATTCTATTTAGAGCCCGTGTATCGGCTGGTCCCGATATTCAGCCCGTTCTTGATGGCAGCCCTCCTCGTGAGTTTGAACCTCAAAGGGACAGTTCGTGAGCTCAACATGGCACAGATTTTCAAGATTCTCGCTCCCTTCGTGTTCCTTTCGGTCGCCTTCGCCACGCTGAACACAAACCTAGGGATGCCGCCGTTTGCGCTCTTCCTACTCGCACTCAGCCTCACTGACGGTACGGCCACTTACTTTCCTATCCGCCAATTGTACCGCGCTGATCCTGCTTGCCTGTAGTGATGACGATGACGTTCTTCTTCAACGTCACAGATACAGGTAAGAGGGGAAATGTGAAACGCCCCATATTTCGCTGCGTGCTCAGATTTACCCCGCGCAGGTTCATGGCTGCAGATTGGTCAGTCGATATCGCACTTTTGCATCACCTCCCTGCTCCTCGTCTTTTCTGCTGGCATAGCGTCTGTCGGGGAGGCTTTGATGCGAGGCACGATTCTGAGATACCCAAGCGAGACATCGAAGGAGCGCGCGCCGGCAGATGACATCCCGCCCCTGCGCTGCGGTAGTGGACACTCTCTTTCACCACATAGAAGTAGAGAGGGTGACATAACGAAGCGCAATACCAATATACAAGGCACCCCAAGTGCCGATTGAAATGAGCCGCACAAGCGTCCTCATTGGTGTGTTGTGTTTCGGTGCGAGGTTGTCGTTCAGATTCCGGAGAAACAAAATGTCGTAAGGCTGCTCAAACACGCTCTCGGGACCTCTTCTTCCGGCTTTCAGCTGAACTTGCTCAGTGGAAAGAAGGGGGGGATTGTCGGTGAACTTTTCGTTGCCGCACTTGCCCCCTGTTATCTTGGTCCTCCACCCCCAGGGCTATTTTCCATCTGAGGCGGGAGAGAAGCGAGATACTATATGATGGAACAACTACAAAATTGATGGAGACCTTCCTGTTCCTTCCCCTTTCGTCAAAAGGGTACAGCACTCGATTTCCGCGGGGACGCAACCACTCGTTTCCTCAGCCAATCCGGGTGATGGTGGTTAGGTTACTAAAGGGAATTGATTCACCATGAAGTTCTACGAGAATTAGAGATCTTTCTTCAATCTCAGGAGTCTAATGCCCATTGAATGGATTGAGCGTTGAGACTGGCGGACCCTAGGCTCGAAAACTTCGTTCTCCCCAGTCCCAAGGTAACGTTATCCTCAAGTTACCTCTCACCAAGACCCTCCACCAGCTCGGCCACGATTTGATGAACTATATCCACTGTCAGAGCGTCTGTCACATGACCATGCAATGAAGAAGTGCCAAAAAAAAAGGAACTATTGAGACTCTTCCAGTCAAAATTTCCCTTCAAATTGTCTAAACCTCCCTTCAATGGACTGTTTCCCGAAACCCTTTATCTCATGGTGTTGCCATAGCCAGGTTTACCCCACATTCTTGCCTCATCGCTTTGGTTGGCTCAAGTACTGTAGCTACGCACGGCGCCCTGACCTAGTTCATAGGTACAGTGAGCCGAGTCGCACGGCAAAACATGGCATATGACAAGACCTCATCACTTCGCACGCTTCCCTTCCCAACGATAGATATACTTCGAGCCATCTACAATCATACTCTGACCCAAGGACTGTGATGATGGGGACTGATTATGGACAGCCGTCCTACTAGCTTCGGTTCGGCGCATCAAACACGCATTGGTAACGAACACCGCGAGCTAAACGGTTAGTTACATCGAGAGACGGAATCAGTCGCCGTAAGTAGACTTCTGCGTTGCGTCGTGAGACAAGCGCTTCCGCCAGAATCCTCATTCAATATCTATGGTTCATATCGTTCCCTGGAGCAGTTGACTCCGGCAATGTATTGACGATGCACGCGACACTACTTTCTAGATTGGCAACGTCACTGAAGTGCTGGCAGATACCAGCCATCGGGTCGAACGCCTCCAGGGACCGGATGGAACTCCTGTATGTTCGACACGCGCCGGGTGTAGATTCGACTCGGGCCTTTCCGTCATATGCAACGCCATGAACCATCCTGCCACGCCCAGGCGCATCGCGTTGGGCTTCCAGCATCCTTGGTCTATTAGACTATTTCTGAATCGCCGTCATGCAGAACTCTTCGTATCATATCTCTCTTGCTCGTAGAATCCCCCCTCATTGTCTCCTCTACTGCTCGTTGGAGGGAGGCGTTGGGCTAGCATGGTGTGGTTCTGGATACAAGAAGTTTATGCTTACATCATCCGTTACTCGCGACATGTGGCTTCCTCATCCACTGGCAGTAGCTATTATCATCCCTCCCCCCCTTGGTCCTCTTCCCCTATTCCATCGTGCGCTGCGGCCCTTTCATACTATTCCTCGTTCTGTCTACGCCCCGATCAGACTACTAGTCTGTCGCGTCGTGTCTATGTCAAATTCTATCTGTCGGTTTCCCATTCTCCTTGCAAGCACGCCGGAGCATCTCCCAGGGCGTCCATGGGTATTGCGTTGTATTGGCATTACTCCTCCCTAATATCGTCCCACGCAAAGAGGAGCTCTCGTGATGGCTTTGATTACTCTGTGGTTCTCCGTTACGCTCTCTAGTGGCCTTGAGATTCTCTGAGGCAACACTGGCCGTCAGACAGCGGGCCTGGGCACCTTTCGGAGATCAGACAGGATCGAAGTACCTTCTCACATTAGTCTGGCTATATCTTCACGTCATGCTAATAGTGCCTTGATCATCGTGTGCCCTTCTCACAGGCTGAGCAAATTCCTGGCGTGGAAACGACCAAGGGTGGTTGGTGGAGAGTACGCGCCAATGGGGTTTCTGATACGGACACTGTCACTGTCACCCTAGTCGGGGTCGCTGGCCCTTGCTATGTGGCGGTATCACAGCTTGGTTGTCAGGCTGCCGGTTTCAGTTTCCTCGTCGCTCTAAACCGGGAGTGTGTTCCGACTGCCACCATTGTGCTCTTCCTGCGCAAACGTTCCGTACAAATCGTCATGCCAGTTGACCCAATCGAAGTAGTTAACATGTCAACTCTGATTTCTGTTAGTGTAGTGCGTGGACATTTAGGGATAAAGTTGGCGACTACCTCATCTGTCACCAGGCTACTTTCTGGGCGGGTTCAAATTTCCCTGCCAGGCCAGGTAATTTATTATGGCGACGTTTTGGTTATGGGTCAGTCAGCTGACCTGTCGAGCAGTGGGCGAGTGGAGTGCTGGCAGCATAACCAAGGGTCGGAAGTGAAGTTGCTTGCAGGGCCTGTGCGACCTAATGGGCAATGCACACAGCGTGAACAATACACGAATGGACTGACGAGCGACCGTACCTGCAACAGCGAATTTTTCACGTCACGCTGCCAGCATAACGATATCCGCGGGACAGGTGTCACGGTAATCGCCCTTCGCTGTCGGAACTTGGTGAGACTGCTAGAAAATGGAACCTGTCGTGCCGGTTCATGTATTGTAGATGCCACTACGTTACAAGATCTAATCGGTGCCATCACTCCAAGAATGACGCAAACACGGAAAAGTAGGGTATATGAAACGAACATCGGCGGGAATTTTCAACGGCCTTGAATTGTCTCGGAGAGACAGCGCTACCATGACGGAGTTATGGCGCCGCGCCGCGCAATAATCACGGAGATAGAGAAAGATAAACAATGTTGACAGTCCCAATGAAGATCCAGAGTCCTGCCGCGGCACTAAGTCACGGTGGCCTATGAAGACCGTGTGGTCTCTGGCCTAGCTACGGGCCGCCTACGACGGACCAATTTTAATGATAGCCCTACATCCCGGCAAGCGTCGGAAGAAAGTATGTTCAGAAAGCCAAAATTGCGGCAAAAAGTGATTACTACAGGTACTATGGTAGTGATAGTAGCCTGAGCCTGAGAGATGTGGGGAAAGCGGTGTCGTCCGGAGATTGAAAACCCGACTGGCTCCTACGCTTTGAATTTGAATTTCCGACTCGTGCCAGCCTTGAAAATCCTACTGACAGTACTGTAGCTAGGATCAGCCTGCAAGTGCCGCTCTTTAAAATGCCGACCGGGATGTCTAGGGCGCAGTACTGAGTAGAAAATGTTCTCCCGAACATCCGGGTACTGTGACAGCGGGGGGGTTTTTCCCAGTCTCATCCACCGCTGTGGCACAAGGGCACAAGCTCCGTATTTAATCGGATGATCGGGCATAAGGATGCCTTGCTATGTCTAACGATCAGCTCGGCTAAGTGAACCGGCTTCCCATCCAAGTACCACCAGGCTTTGTGCACAGCTACAGATGTGCGTCTGTATACGTGCACGCTGCAGCGCGTATTGCGGAGTGGGACGGTGATACTCCGTTTTCTCTCCGCGTCTGAATTCCAGGCTCTCAACTTCTGGGCACTAGTGGGATGGATTTTGGTTGCGAGACTAACGCACCATACGACTTGCCTCGGTCGTCGTATCATCGTGCACTTGTATATGCTGCTTGCCCGTATCACGGGAACTCTATCCATCCCTTTATCTGCGCAGGCGTGCCCCAGGAAGCCCACTACCGCCTCGATCCCCCTACCGAAGGTCTGCGTCCGTGGCCTCCGCGGCCGAGAGCACCTTTCTTCCACCGCTGGACCTCCATCATGCCTATAATGCGGGCGACAAGCCCCGGGATGGCATCGCTAGACATGGTTGCGGCAATCGTTCTCCGCATGAGATAACGTCACTTCCCTCTAAGGCGCGCGCAGGGGTCAGTCGCATACTCGCGATGTGATCCCCGGTTCACAACAACCAATCAGGGTGCTAGCTTCTGTCCAGGCTGGGGACTAGGAGCCATGGCGCGACAATCGGACTCCTGAATCCGCACCGCCGACTTTGGGGCTGTTACGTCGACATTATTCACTACAATGAAGCCAGGAACCACTTCCAGCAGAAGCCAGCTCGGCATTATCCCGGACCAGTTTCGGCGGACGAACGCCACCGCCGCATGTTACGCATGGGTGTTTCCAGCGGCGTGGAGCTTTGGAGTAGAACAGAACTGGCCATGAGGCTTGTCAGAAGCGCGTACGAGCGCCTCACGCGGCACGAGGCACCCAGCCTTGGAGACGGGGGACCCCCAATCGAAATTGGGCATATGAGCGGTACCGCTACGCAAAAAACATCAGCCTCCACAATGTCCACTCACTTTTACACATCCACTATCTTGAGTGCCTCGGTGAATTTTTGTAGGCGGATACGTTCCATTACCAAACTGAACCTGAAGAGACAGGTCTGTCCCTGACTCATGCGTAATTCACTTTCCCCAGCTGCGCGAGGCGGCCGCCGCTGCCCGCCGAGAGAGGCAATGGGGAGCGCAGCTGGCAGGAAGACACTTTCTCTATTGAAAGATGCTTTCCAATCCCGGGGTCTCGTTTACAGCATCGCGATCTCCGTGTATTCAGCTCGGACGACGAGGACTTGTAAATATGAGTCACTGTAACTCTTTGATTGTGTCAATTTCCGAGTCCTGTTCTGGATGACATCGATGTTGACCCGGGGCGCCATTATCACTACATCAGTTGGAAAGCTCCTGACTGGTTCGTCATAGCCTGGCTGATACAGGACTTGTTTTTACAATGAGTGAGGTCTCCAAAGCATACAGTACGCGTGCGTAACGCGCCAAGAGTCTGAGACTGGTGATGAAAATTACCCGTCTTAATTACGTCAGAATAGAAATGTAGGAAACGCTGGTGCCCCCACGAGCGAGACCGCGGGCTCACAGAAAAAAGGTTTACTGCATGGCAGCTTTGCTGGACTGGTAAATGATGATCAAGCCCAAACCGTAATTCGTATAAAACCATTTGATAAGCTAAAGTTGATATTACAATGTCCATTAACGAGCAGAGTATGATGCAATATTATAAATACAAATTTGCAAAGTGACGCAGGCGGTAGTAACACGGGCGAATCCATTCTATAAGGCCTTCGAAGCGGCGAAGGGTGCGAGAACGCGGGAGAGTGATAAATATACTTTAAATCTCACGTTATGTGGAGTAATGGGAAGATGTCTATATCGCTGCCGTCGGATGCGGGAATCGGCGAGCGACATCGGAGAGCTTGTCAACGTGACAGGGCGGTTGCAATAATCGGGACATGCACGACTTGGGCAGCAGCAAGCCAAATCTAAAAAGATGGGTGGTGATGAGCTGGGACTGCGCAGTGCTTTATGTTAAAGAAGCGCACATTGTAATAGCGATAAGACCGCTGATCTTCTTCAGCAGTCCGCTTCCGAAAGAAACGCAAGCCAATGAAAACCGCCCACGCGCAGAAAGGCACAGAAAAGGGGGAGGCTAGACCACATGCCCACGACAGGCCTATTGACCAGGCGGTAAACATCACCAAGATGCCGATCCTGCTTCCTTCTGGCCACACGATCGGGATTGTCCGTCGTCCCATGAGCTTGTCACCGACTTCATCGCGGAAATCCTGGGCGTGGATGGTCGAGAGGATAATAAGGGCATTAATGGCAAAGGAGATCATAGTACGTATGGTCATTGTTGATTGACCTAGCACAAAGGGTGCGACTACTATTAATTATATGAGAGATGAGTGAATGAAGGCTTAAAACGTACCAGCTGCTATTGCAGAGGCGCCTGCGTTGAAGGAAGCGTAGCCCAACGCGTTGCAGACGTTGCGCATGATCCAATGTGAGTGGAGGTGTAACTCATTGTGCGCGAAGAATGCCAAAGCGAGGGCGATGCCTTGCCAGTGTACTTCTAAATACACAGAGAGGGAAAAACATGACGGAAGGAGAATCCAGCGTAGACACCGTGCGCCAATAACAGATATAAGACCCGAAGGAATGGGCCGCCATGGTTTATTCAATGCATCCTCCTCGGGGTCTATGCCCTGATTCGAGACACAGAATTGAAGAAGGTGCAACCACGTCCAGAACACCGCATAGAGCATGTGATCTGCGCCTGTGCCGGGTGCTGTGAGGTAGGCAAAGACAGTCTACCACGACTTAGACTTAATCATGAGTAGACGAATAAATGTGGGGGACATACAACAGGTAGGACAATGGTCTTGAGGTCGGAACGGGTGAAGAGATAGAGGACCCTCGGGTAGTTCCTCAGCGGCCATGACACCCGGGTGCCCAAGCTCCATGGAAGGTGCAGAGAAGGTGAATGACCGAACGCAGGCAAGGTGAGAAAGGAAGACATGTCAGTGAGGAAGGGAAAAGGGCGATAGAGGGAAAGTGAGTGGAGAAGAGGTGAAAAAGTGGAATATTACGAGACCATCGATGGGCCGCCACGACAACTTATAGCCCGGTGAAGACCAAAGGAATATTCTGGGAGTAAAAAAGCCAAGCACAGCATGACGGTGTGATCAAACACGGGGTTAATCCTTCTGGGCATCTCAGCCCACAAGTCTTAGACAATACAACGGAAGCCAAGCAACAAGCCTTGGGCGCGTAAGTCGGGAGACGGAAAGATCCCGATTTAAGCGAACTCGTGTGGAATGGTGAAGTGACATGTCCCACGTCCCATGTCCCATCAGGCCCCAAAATCAAACCTGTGACTGGATCAGTACCGACGCCAACGAAACCATATTTCACGCCAAATGCACAGCATCTAAGTCGTCGGCATATTAGGCCCGGTACATAACGACAGAAATATTGTTTCTCGTCATTGCCCTGAGCTGTTCAAAACGAGCGCAAGTCAATTACTAAGCGGAACTCACCGCGACTACAACTTGAACGTAGGGGTTGGTCGATTTGTTACCGAGGTTACCGGTGCATAATCTCTTCAATCCAATGCGCGGGAAATGGGTCCCGGAGCTTCATTCAAAAATGGGAAAATCGAAAGCTGACCTAACCTCCGAGAGTATTCTTCAACTCTAACAGGCACACTGATGCCTAAGGTGGAGGTATTGAAAAGGGAGAAGAGATATATCTAGCTGAGCGATCCATAATCAGGGTACGGCATGGTATTGCTGTGAATCCTAGACATGTGGTTAAACGCGCACGACTTCCTGAGTCAGTATAACTGTCAGTTTCAGCGTTGTCCGCGCCTTCACACGTGACAGCATCAGCAAATGCCGATCGGCATCAGACGTCCGAATCTGTTTGGACGATCCAGATTTTTCTGATCGCTACCGATATCTGAGAATCAGCTACTGCATTGAACTGGTACTGGACTTTTACCAACCAAATGGGACTATCCCGCCTGTGTCCTTTCTCAGTTCTCCCTTAGATTTGTCGGCGGCCGCACCATCGTTGATCACTAACACAGCTCTCCTGTTCCCAGAAAAAGGAAAGCGTTGAAAGGCCCTAAAAAGGCCACGAACGTACCCCCTGTATTCTGCGGAATTTGGAGGTACGGCAATGTCCAAGGTTCTGTAAAAGACGATGCATGGCATCTGGAAATAGACATGCATTCTGGTAGTTTATTCAGCGGTTGCGACTCCGGAAATTCGCATTCCGGGTAATATGTTGACGGACTCGGTTACAATTAGTTTCATATTCGCCGTTGGGACAAACGCCCAGGTGGCGAAAGTGCTTTCAAAGCACGGAGAGCTTCGGGCTGTATCTGAAAGTCGCCTTGACGTTCTTGGTAGTCCTTCAGTGGAAGGTTTCAGCTGCGGAATACTGATATCCCCCGGGCCAGGGTAGCAAAATGATCTCCGATATCTGGTTAACAACCATCAACGAGGGTTGCATGTGAATGCTTGCAGCGTTCTGTAGACATGGTCGTTTTGTGCCCGTGTCGCCATCTCAGTGACAAGATGCATGTAAGTTCCTCGGGTGGTACTCGAATCCACAAGTCCTGAGAGCTGACGGACCAACTGGGTATGGAAAAGGTATATCGACGACGCCATAAGCGCAACGGGTAAGGAATCGTCGGTCAAAACGAGTCGCGTGTCTAGACCCAAAGGTGTTCACCCGTCGAGACGCAGGAGAACGACCCGAATGGTAAAACAAGGGAGGTAACCAACTGGAATTCAATCTTATTTCATCCTATGTCAGGCTCCGGTTCCGATTCTAAGAATAAATAACCCCATGTAAGCTCACTGGGTGCTTAAGAAAAGTAACGCATTCCGTCGGGAACAGTAGAAGGTCGTAGGCCACCGTATCTGGAAGAGATTACGCACAACGGCAGTTCGTGGTTCGTTGCATGCTGTAATCTGCCGCTCCATGTGGCTAGTCACTACAGCCAAACTGAGCTAATTTGTCCCACGTGACGCAATCTTTGGTTCTCCTCATCAAAAGTTAGGACAGAGGTGAGGTGATCTCAACAGCGCTCTCTCAGCCACCTTAGACAACGCCGAAAATATACCAGGGATGGCTCTGTCATCGGACGCGCACCCGGGCGTCGTGTCGAAAGATGCTAGTCGACGCGCAATCTCCACCCAAGGCTCACCTGCTCCCCTGCGTGATATTTCGCTTCCAACAGGTGACGATCGCTCTCTCACCCCTCCCGTCTCCGCCGGCACTGCGGGACAAGAGAATCGCTCTGTGTCCTTTCCGTCTCCATACCCTAGCGGGTCGAACAGTTCGCTCTCCGGCTCCACCTCGACGCTGCGCCAGGCGAGCTCATCGCGCGCCCCACGCACGCAGTCAACTTCGCGCCGCTCTACCCCCGGTGACTCCCCGACTGCCGGCCCCACCCGCCGCCTCCCTACCCCCAGCACTAATGCGAGCTCGACCTCACTTTCCGCTGCGACGCGCGAAGCTCCTGCCAGGTCTCCTCGCACACCAGCGCCTGACACGGCCCCCCGCTTTCGCGCCGTCCCTCATCTCCCAAATGTGCTGAACGTCGAGCCGGCGCCCCCGCCTGTGATGTATTGGAGCAAGGCTCCCGTCTGGGGAGCGCTCCCCACGCACGGCTTTCGCGCCCACACCGTCACCCTCGCTGACAACGTAGCGTGGATATTTGGCGGCTGCGATGACAGAGGATGTTTCAAGGACATGTGGTGCTTCAATATCGGTGCGTGTGTGGCGTACATCACCTATGACTACATCGCTGATGACTCTGTGCCCCTCCAGAGACGATGCAATGGTCGCATCCCGAGATGCAGGGTGACCTGCCACCGCCCTGTCGCGCTCACTCTGCTACTCTTGTTGGTCGCAAGATCGTCATAATTGGTGGGGGAGAGGGCGCATCGTACTACAACAGCGTGCATGTTTTTGACATTCCCACACGGCGATGGTCCCGCCCGACGTTCACCACTGCGGATGTTCCCCCACCGCGACGCGCACACACGACGGTGCTGTATCAAAACAAGATATGGGTGTTTGGCGGCGGAAACGGCTTGCAGGCTCTGAACGACGTCTGGACACTCGATGTTAGCGGCTCACTTGACAGGATGAAGTGGGAGCAGGTGACGATCTCGGGGCGCAAACGGCCTTCCCCGCGTGGTTATCACACGGCCAATCTCGTACAGAACGTGATGATTGTGGTCGGAGGTAGCGACGGGCGTGAGTGTTTCCAGGACATATGGTGTCTCAATCTCGGTGCGTTGCTACCATTCCCAAACATCCTGACACCACCCTCAGAGTCCTAATACTAACACAATGTACGCTCATGTACAGACACGGCAGTCTGGACCCAAATCAAGCCAGATACCCTCCACCGCCGCCTCTCGCACTCATCGGCGCAAGTAGGTTCCTATCTTTTCATTTCTGGTGGACACGACGGTTCCGAATATACTCCCGAGTTGCTTCTCTTCAATCTCGGTGAGTTTACTTCCCTAGGTTCTTCCTATCTTGATTGATGAGCGACCTCTTGACCTTTTTTTTTTTTTTCAATCTTACGACTCTAGTGTCACTGCAATACGAGCCTCGGCCAACTCTCGGCCGCCCGCCTACGCCACGTGGGTACCATGCCTCTCTTTTAGCAGACTCGCGGCTCTTCATTTTTGGCGGGTTTAACGGACACGACGTCTTTGACGACGTGCACATGCTCGACCTCGCCGCAGCAGCGTATCTCCCTCAAGTCACGAGCTTCAGTATCGACGCACAATGATGCCATCTCTCCCATTCCTCCGCCTACTAAAGCGGTCTCTGCTCCCTTCATCTATTTTACCACTCCCCTACCCCCGGCCAAATAATGGCCCATAGTCATCAACCATCTCTCTTTTCTCTCTCTTTCTTAGGCCTCTTTTACGCCACAGCTCGGGAGCTGCGTCGTGCTTGCTAATACTAATGATCCTGTGGGTCATTCGATAAAGATAATACTTGAGTATACTGTTGTAGTAGTACGTGCTTGTTGCTGCTGCTCCATGTCTACCTCTCTCGATTCGGCTCCGGCCCACTAGCGGTACCGTGCGTCGTGCCACTGTCCTCGTGGCCGAAGCCTGAGCGCGTTCGCCTAAAAAGTAAGATCCTCGGACGATGCTATGCGGTGAACACAAAAAAGCGATCGCCTCTCTGTCGGACCAGATAAGACTCTGCCGGATCGCTTAACGGCGATAGAGCCCGATAGACTATGTCCCTCCCCTTGCTTTGCTTGTTAGGCGGGAGCAAACCGGTACTCCAGTAGCGGAGCGGGTGCAATAGGAGCGCACCGGAAGCACTCGCAAGATCTACTCTGGAGTGGAGTCCGAGTGCACATGTATACAAGCCCGGGCTGTTGGCAAATCATCGAGCGCCACTACTTTACGAATACATTGCCCTTGCTTGTGGCGTGATCACACCAGGATGGGGAGTCAGATGGGATCGAAGTGTCGCATCAAGACTGGTTGACTTCAAGTTCTACAGAACTTCGTGATGGCGTGATCGAAAGGACTTGGATTTTTGCCGCGCCAAGACAAGGATGATTCGATACATCGTCGTCGCATCGGCGATCGTCCTTGGATGGCTTGGCGAGAATGCCTAAGTTGGTAGGTTTCTATGTCGTGCTCGTGGTCGAATCGCTTTACGAGCAGCGCGCGGCCCTCGCCCCACTGTTCCCATATAGATCCGCTTGTTTATGTTGAGAGTGGCCCGAGGCAGGTAAGCACAAGCACCGATGATCGGCGAAATCTCAAAATATGGATATGCTATCTATAAGCTGCACAGTACTGTAACCACGGAGTGACAGTAGCTATATCCCAACAGACAGGAAAGGAGGAGCATAGATCAACAATAGACAAAGTAAATAAGATGGATGACGGGGATGCGAGTCCCTCGTTTCGCCTTACGGGTACAAGTCAATCTACGCCGTGGCGACGGTGGCGTCCGCCTTGATGATGTCGGCTGCCTTCTCGGCGACGGCGACGACGGCAGCCACAGGGTGCCCACTGATCTGGTTCGGGAAAACAGAGGCATCGACGACGCGGAGGCCCTTGACGCCAAACACGCGCAGGTGTGGATCGACAACGCCTGTCTCGGGGGAGGCGCCGATACGTGCAGTCGACGTCTACAAGAGGCATGTGAGGTCGCATGGAGAAGGAAGAGGGGAGGGGGAAGGCCACGCACGGGATGGAATGCTGCGCTGCAGTGGCTACGAATGAACTCCTTGATCTCCTCATCCGTGATCTGTCGTGCCGCACGGTAGCATGACGTCAGCACTGGAGAGACGAAACCAAAAAAAAAAGTGGACAACGTACTCGGTCAGGATCTGCGTCTCCCATATAGAAAAAGTCCTTTGTATCGGTTGAGTCTGCCTTAGGCTCGATGATGCCCTTGACACAGTTCGCGCGGCCGAGACGCATGGAAAACCGCACACCGCGTATGAGGACGTTCATGTCGTTTTCCGAGGCAAAGAAGCTGTCGGGGTCAATGTCAGGGTAAGGGTAGGCCGGGCGGACACCAAGTATACCGTACTTGGGATCGATGACAGGCTTGTCATAGACGCTATCCGACTTGACCGTTATAGTCCCTGAGCTTTCAGGCTTCAGGACCACGGGACCCTACACAGTAAACCTGAGCTCCAAACAGAAAGGATTGCAACTACTAGTCTCACGATCGTGGCACCGTAAATACCCGGCGGAGTCTGTATGTTGAAACCACCAATGACCAACGGGAACCAAACGATCTCGAGGTCAGGAGTGTTAGGTCCAGCGTTGTTGCTCCGAACTGGAACGTCAGTCGAGGACCTTGAGCGATATGGGAGTCTACACTCATGAACCGCTCAATACTACGTTTGCTGCAGGGCCGATGTAGACGCCTACCTCTCGTCGTCGACACGGATAAAGGCAGCACCAGGAGCAGCGAGACAAGCCATTGGACCCTTGCTGAACACCAGCCACTGTAGCATCGCAAGGGCTGCCCGAATGGGCGAGTTGAGGAAGTCAAGCGTGTAGCCAGGCTTGCTCCGCAAGCAGATGGGACCGGACGAAATATGCTAAGTGGCGTGGTCAATGCACAGAACATTTACGTGGTAAACCGCTTACATCATAGTAATTCCTCCCAACCTGCGACAAGTCTTTCACTACGTCGATGCCAACCTTCGACAGCTCCTCTTGGGGACCGACGCCGGAGAGGAGCAAGATATGTGGAGTTGCGACGGTGCCACCACAGAGGATGACCTCACGGTTAGCTCTGGTGCGGTATTTTGGAGATATCGGAGATTTGGACAGTTCAACGCCAATTGCACGGGGCTCCGTCCCTGACTCATCGAAGAGGACCTTTTCGACCAAAGTAGCGACAGCAACCGTAAGGTTGGGACGATTGAGGACACTGGGAGACAAGTACGCAACAGCAGCCGAGTTGCCTGGAAATTCCGTCAGCTATGTCGGCAACAGCTGGGTTGCACTGTGAAACCCACGTTTTCCGTTGTCGGTTAGGGAAAGGAATGTGGACACGCCCATCTGGCCCTTCGCCGTGTTGAAGTCGCTGACATAATGTTAAAATCGTGACAAAGATCAAGAGAAAGAATTATTACTCGATGCGCTGGACACCAAGCTCCTCGCACGCATCGATCAAAA
>QLOS01002202.1:0-12995 GCA_003313725.1 Russula sp. MG48 | reverse complement strand
AGCGAGCGCACCGCATCATTTCTCTGAACAGGCGTGAGGACGGAAGTTGGGTGGTTGAAAGGACGTGGTGGCAGGTCGGACATCCTTGTGACAGGGGTGGAATTATCGGCTCTCCGGACCCTGAGTAAGCGGAAGACAGGACCAAACGGGTAGCGAACAGTGCTGACATGCTGTGGCCTAGAGATGGCCGGTGACATAGGATTATTGCCATTCATATCCGTGAGCGGCCCCGTTGAGAGTTGATTCCCGTTGCTATCGTTCTCATGTCCCATGGCCTCGAACACCCCTTTCCATATTCCTAAGCCCCATTCCGTATTGAAGGAGCCAGGGATTGCCATCGCAAATGATTCCATTTCAGCGTCTTCTGTCAGATTATTGAACAGCCATTGAACTGCTCTTTCGTCTCGTCCCTTGCGCTCCTCCGTCTCTTCCATTGCAAGTTGCATCTGTCCTTCCGCCATGTTCGAGTTCACCACTTTCGACGATCCGCTCGAACCCCGATCCTTGTATCTCCGTCCATGTAGTCTCTGGACAATATACCAGATCAGACCCGAGAATGAATTCTGGTATGGTGACTGAGGGTATATGACTGATGCAAATGTGGTGAAGACGTAGAACAAGACGGTGATACTGATCGGAATAATGGTGCCGACAGCAACAGTCGTGTTGATGTTGAGTACGAAGTCGACAAGTCCCAGAAAGAATAGGAAAAGAGACGCATGGAGTAGACCAGGTACAGCCTCTGCTAGAACGGGCATATACCAGCCCTCGGAGCCGTCATACAAATATTGCCTGAGCCGGGCACTCTTCAATGGGTCACTGTACCGCTGGAAGACGTGCATATAGTCGCGAACCCATTGCTGGACTAGTATCGCGAGAAGCGCGGCAGAAAGGCCGAAGACGAGGGCCATGAACCAGAAAACGTTCACGCGAACGTCGGATGCCGATGGTTTGAAAGTAGGGAAAGGTGGTGGCGCATTGGGAGGAATGGCAACTTGCGGTGCAATGGAGGAAATTTGTTGAGAGATTTGAGCGAGCATCGCGACATTTTGTTGCATGTAGTACGCGGTTTGTTGAGCGGGGCTTGGCTGTAGATTCTGAACACGGTCGATGATAAACGAGGTAAGAGAAGCTGAAAATAAACCGGCCTACAGGTGAATAAGCGTGATTGAATGCAAGAGAGATTGAAATAAGGATATGAACGTACGAATATGAGAACACCGTCCATATCCTCTTTTAGGGATTGGATACGTGCTTCATCGTGACTCTTAGCTTCCTTCCCATAAAGTGTCCAAAGTGCGTTGGCGTTGTTATCGAAGTCCCCTGCCATTCGTACCTGGGGTTCTTGGTCAGAACCACCCCCGTTAGGGACACCACCCAGGGACAAATCATTAGGCGCTATCCATTTACGTTGTGTCAGATGATCAAGCCCCCCGCGATGGCAATGGATGAACGTACCTGGATCAGTGTTTGCTTGGCCATGTGCCTGAGTTTCCAACTCAACCTGGCCCCTGGCCGGTATTGACGCGTGACTGGAGGCATCCTCACGCGCATCACGCACAGACCGGTGGATGCCCATATCCTGATCCTCGCTTCCTCCACCTTGCATTCGAAGAAATTTCAGACGGTGTGATCAACGGCGCAAGGGATCGGAACTGTGACAGTAAGACTTACCTGGAACTGACGATGTACCTGATTGGGCTTCGAGGTCAATCCCCCGATTGGTTGACAGGGAGTCGGATTGGCCTATCTCGTGTCTTCTGCTTCCTCCTGTATCATCTATCGTTTGATCAGTTAAGGGTGAGAGCGAGGATGAACACAGGGAGCACCAGCAGCCGGTGAAATGAATTCTGGCGGTTGAGCTTCAAGGTCGCTTTCAAGTGTTGTCATCGATATTGGAACAGCAGATGCGAAGAGCGAGATATGATATATTGTATAGCAGCGGCGCCGCCACTGGAGGGAATACAGTAGGCGCAACAACCCGACCGTGAGAAATCATGGTCGATCGATCGATCGAGGCTTGGCCATTTTCCATTTTTCAAGTTGTTTGAACCTGCGTTCTCATATTCGACTATATTGTCTGGACTCGTAAGTACCACCGACACCTCATTACGCTAGGTTACTGGATTTACTCATAACTACTTGATCTTATGAGTACTGTGCGTAGATCTTCTCACTTTGAATGATACCCCTCTCCCCGCGTGTTCGAGTCACGGTGTGCTGCCTCACGAAGCCTGCAGATTTATACCGGCAGACTTGTTTCTCGTTTCGGTTTCTATCTGGTCAACATTGCAACACATATGGAATGCAATGACTGTGGTAAACTACGCTGGTGCAACGTAAATCGCCTGGAGGTGTGGATTAAGGAATCTCTTTCATACTGTCGCTGCAGTTGCAGCCTAGCAGATGGCAGATTTCCTGCGTCTATATATATTTGTTTTGTGCTGTGTCAGGAATGAAGTATCTTCCAAGTTGTACCTTGTTGCTATTAATTCTTATGGACCCAACGCTCACACCTGGTTCTTACGCATGAACGTACGAGCCTGTATGGTTCGTGAAACGAGTTCTGAGAGATAAGGGTGTGTAAGAGGGCAACTGAAGGCAAGCTGAGGCCCGAGTCACCCCGCAGGCGGTGCTGCGTGCCTTTGTCGTGGCCCGTGACGGCCGGAGACCTCGAGCGGTGCCCTGCCATGATGTCAGTTGAAGAACCACGCCGGTGGAAAGCAAGTAGCGACCCGGTCACGTGTATTGGTGGTGACAGCATTGGCCCAGAGCCCCCTCAACACAGCACAGCCTTATTTTATTACCTCGTCGTGTACTGCACCGTTCAACCCATGGCTGGAATCATTATCATTTCACCAAAGTCTGGTCATTCTTCCTCCGCACTCAATCTCGAATCAGTTCAAGCCACAGACTTGTCAGTCCCTTCAAGCTTTTCGCCTCTTCTCTGCCCAGAGCCAACTGAGGAGGTACGCTTCCTACCATCTTATCCTAGTGTCACCACAGTCAATCGATATGGTCGATAGTTAAACGCTTTTATAGTCCCTCATCGTGACGATGTAAAACTTATCCGGGACCTCATCGAGTCAGGGCGGGCGAGGGCTACAGACCGCGATGAGTAGAACATCATTCCTCTCCACTGAGTGGCCATCAACACCCAACTCCCCGAATGTCGTTACCCCCTCGAGCAAGGTGCGAAAGTAGATGCCCTCGGTGGCGATCTCATCGCTACTCCGATGCAATGGGCGGCCCGTAATGGCCACCTATATGTCATACAGCTGCATACCAGGGCGCCGCGCTCTTTGTCGAACTACTTCTCAATCATGGCGCGAATCCAAATACGCGGGATGATGCCGGTCTTACGCCTCTACATTGGGCTGTGGTGCGAGGGAATAAGGTTTGCATTCTCCGACTGCTCGAGGAAGGTGTTGAGTTCCATGCGAGGGATAATGAGGGCCGTATCGCGCGTGATATGGCTGTTGAACTCAAAAGCCTGGGTGCGTGGAAACGCGCCCTGGAAGAAGGTGGGTTCACAGAGGACGGCTCTAAACGGAAGAAACCCCTCAGAGAGGTGGGTGAAATGTCTAAAATGTAGCTCAGGTGCCGGCACTAACCCGGACCCCACTTCCCAGCGGAATACCAAGTCCGCTGTATTTTTCATGCCCACTGTCTTCCTTTACATGATGTTTACTGTCTTACCGTCCTCCCGTGGTACACGGGCATGATTCTGGCCATGGCTGAGTTCTTCGCGATGCATCATGTAGGCGGCTCATTGCCATCTGCTCGCCGGTTCTCAATCTCCCCCTTGGATTGTCACCCGCGTTCTATTGAACAAACCGACATACACCGAGAACGTCACTGCGAGCCCCTACTTTTCCGGCATCATATTCGGCTCGATGGTCTGGGTGGCTTATTCTTGGGTAATCCGACTACTGCATCGTAGGTTTCCCTCTATCTGGTCTCCGCGCGTCTAAGACTTGGCCACCTCCGGGTCGTTTGCATCTCCGTAGCTCTCATTAAGGGGAACTAACGGAGGAAGGGGACGGAGGCAAGGGAAAGGGATTGCGCACACGAGACGACTTTCGGGGCTCTTGAGGGCGCGCAGAGGGGTTTCGAGAACATATGGGAGGTCGTGACTAGTTCGCTGCCCCTTCAATTCCACAAATCAGAGACCTTAAATACATCGACGATCGTAGCTACACATGGTCGATGTGAGGTAGTCAAACGTATAGTACGGATGCCGAAGTAATCCCACGCGTCTGCGGCCATGAACACTGAGGAAGTGAGTAGAGGAATCGGAAGATAACCCTTGAATGGCATGATGCCCGCACAAGCCGTAGCAGTACAAGGGAGGGACTGAGACAGTAACGGACAACCAATGAACGAGGTACAGTACGAGAACAAGGAATGTAGCACCGTGACGAGCTGAGATGGGACGCAGCATAACTGAAAGTAAAGTGAGCAGGCCGTGAAAAGTCGGGAAGGTCGGGATGTAGTGTAGCACGAGGCGAACCAAGATATTAAGGGGTAAGCGAAATACGAAGTAATGTAGGATGGTACCGAGGCGCACAGGAAACAAGCGAGACACGAGGGCAAGGCTGAGAGTAGCGGCACGCCGGGCTTGGTGGCGCACCGGGGATCCAGGAGCATCGCGATACTTCCGAAGGTGGCGAGTTCGAGGACAGAGTGTACCAAGTCGACGGTTCTGCCAGTGAGGACGCCAGCGGACACGTTGACTTTTTTTTTTCATATCCATTAATGTGCGCTCTGGGGTATAGAACCCTATGTAGCACTATACATTTACGTGGATCTAATAAACTCTGCTGCTTTGCAATGACACGTTGGCTTTATGATAGGGAGACTATAAAGAGGGTGGCACGGGAGGTGCTCGCGATTGGGAGATGACCTCTAACACCCTCCGCAAAAACTTCTGGCCCTCAAGAGATAACAAATGACTAGAAATGGTAAGAACCTCCACTGCATTTTCGATATATGACCCTGCCTGCCCTTCGAGCATATTTCCCAGCAGCACCAAAAGCTCATCGGCGATCGGGCTTGGAAAGGAAAAATCGACATCTGGAAGGACGCTACCTCGAGCGTGTCGCATAACGACGTCGTAAACAACGTCAAGAATAACTTTCTGCGTCCCGAGTGAATGCTTGCATTTCTTCCAATCGGATGTGATAGCCTTGAGAGTGCCAAGGTATAGTGAATAACGAGGCCAATTCGACGGATATTTAGTTAATAATTTCCCAAGGATGACGAAGAAAATTTCGACAGTAAGTCCAAGCCCTCGACCGTCGCGTAAGTCTTGCAAACGAGCGAGTTGCCTTTCCATTGGGCGTCTGGTCGGCGGCGGCCTAACGTCAACCTTCTCCAAGGCTTTCAAGATGTTGAGTACCACCGAGGGATCTTTAATCCACGACATGCGGATGAATTCGTCCCATCTGTATCGAAGGGAATATAAGCATCGAAGTTGCCGGTGTGGGAATACCGATTGGGGTTTGAAAACGGCTGCGAACAACTCGACAAGTTCGCTGGGGCTGTCGGGGGGCACTTGAAGAGGGTCATCAAAATTAATACAAGGTAATCGGCAAGTTAATTCATGAGTTGCGCGATTAATTTCACTGTAGAGAATTGAGATACTCCCGTCGAGAGATGCGATGTCACTGGCTCCAAGATTGACGAGCGTCTGTCTACGGATGCGAGATGAATAATCCCCTAACTCGTCTAGCACCTGCAGGAAACGTGCTGTCCAGTTCCTTTCCAGGAATAATGACCTGTGTAGGTCCTGTAGACTTTCCCATGCCTGCTCGAAATCCTTGTCGATTTTCACAGTGATCTGGAGCGCCCGATCATCCAGAACGCCATGTTGGCTTTGAAGGTCCGCAATGGTCGACACAGCGGTTCTTGAATACTCCTGTATTGATACATCATTCAGCGCTACGCGAATTGCCATGATCGAAAGGCATGTCCAGCGCGCGATAAACGATTCGTCCAATCCTGCTGCAGAAAGTTCACGAATATTTTCATTGCCGCCTATGTCGCTAAGCACTTTTGTTATGTCGCCAAACCAGCCGAAGTCGGCATTTGTATAACGTATAAGCAATGCGGTAGTTTCGACACATGCACGTGTCTGTTTGCGCCACAGTTCGTGACTCGCAAAGTGGCCACGGTTCTTGCATGTCTCCAACAAGTGAGCTACATGCCTGCTGAGCTCACGCACCGCGTCATTTCTTTGAACAGGCGTGAGGACAGAGGTTGGGTAGTTGAAAGGACGTGGTGGGTAGGAAATCCTTGTGACATGAGGGGGATTATCGGCTCTCAGGACCCTGAGTAAGCGCAAGACAGGACCAAACGGGTAGCGAACAGTGCTGACATGCTGTGGCCTAGAGATGGCCGGTGGCATAGGACTATTGGCATTCATATCCGTGAGCGGCCTCGTTGCGAGTTGATTCCCGTTGGCGCCATTGTTCTCATGTTCCATGGCCTCAAAGACCGCTTTCCATACTCCTAAGCCCCATTCAGTATTGAAAGAGCCAGGGATTGCCACCGCAAATGATTCCATTTCCGCGTCTTCTGTCAGATTATTGAACAGCCATTGAACTGCTCGTTCGTCTCGTCCCTTGCGCTCTTCCGTCTCTTCCATTGCAAGTTGCATCTGTCCTTTTGCCATGTTCGCGCTCACCAATTTCGACGATCTGCTCGAACCCCGATCCTTGTATCTCCGTCCATGTAGTCTCTGGACAATATACCAGATCAGACCCGAGAATGAATTCTGGTATGGTGACTGAGGGTATATGACTGGTGCAAATGTGGTGAAGATGTAGAACAAGCCGGTGATGCCGATCGGAATAGTGGTGCTGGCAGCAACAGTCGTGTTGATGTTCAGTGCGAAGTCGACAAGCCCCGCAAAGAATAGGAAGAGAGACACGTGGAGTAGACCAGGTACAGCCTCTGCTAGAACAGGCATATACCAGCCTTCGGAGCCGTCATACAAATATTGCCTGAGGCGGGCACTCTTCAATGGGTCACTGTACCGCTGGAAGACGTGCATATAGTCGCGAACCCATTGCTGGACGAGTATGGCGAGAAGTGCGGCAGAAAGGCTGAAGACGAGGGCCATGAACCAGAAAACGTTCATGCGAACGTCGGATAGCAACGGTTTGAAAGTAGGGAAAGGTGGTGGTGGAGCAGGAGGAATGGCAACTTGTGGTACGATTGAGGAAATTTGTTGAGAGATCTGTGCGAGTATCGCGACATTTTGTTGCATGTAGTACGCGGTCTGTTGAGCGGGGTTTGGCTGCAGATTCTGAATACTATTGATGATAAACGAGGTGAGGGAAGCAGAAAATAAACCGGCCTACAGGATCATGAATAAATGCGATTGAGTATACGGCAATGATGGAAATCAAGAACACGAACGCACGAATATGAGAACACCGTCCATATCCTCTTTTAGGGATTGGATACGTGCTTCATCATGACTCTTAGCTTCCTTCCCATAAAGTGTCCAAAGTGTGTTGGCGTTGTTATCGAAGTCCCCTACCATTCGTACTTGGGGTTCTTGGTCAGGGCCACCCCCGTTTGGGACACCATCGAGGGACAAATCATTAACCGCTATCCATGTAAGTTGTGTCAGATGATCAGGCACCCCCGACGCGATGGCAATGGATGAACGTACCCGGATCAGTGTTTATTTGGCCTTGTGCCCGGGCCTGAGTCAACTCAACCCGGCCCCTGACAGGTATTGACCGTGACGCCGCGTGACTGGGGGCATCCTCACGCGCATCACGTGCAGACTGGTGCGTGTCCTGGTTCTCGCTTCCGCCACCTTGCATTTGAAGACATTTCAGATGGCGTGACCAACGGCAAAGGGGACCGGAACTGTGACGGGAGGACTTAAGGTGTGCGTCATGCAAAATCATCGCGTTGTGACTACCTGTGACCCACCTACTAAGCTGAGTGTCTCTGCGCACGCTGAATCTGACTTCTGAGACCAAAAACTTTATGAGGCTCACAATTCTACATAAAATAAATTTCTGTCCGCACAGAGTTCTTCTGAAAGTGCAAAATAAGAAAACTGTGCGGCCAGTTTGTGATAAAAGGGCTTCGTGCCAACGGCATAGAATTTATACTGCAATTGTCACGAAACGCGATGCTTTTGCGTGACGCATATCTTACCTGGAACCGGCAATGTACCTGATTGGGCTTCAAGGTCAATCCCCCGATCGGCTGGCATTGACAGGGAGCGAATGCACGCGTCCTCTGCCTCGGGTTGGCCTGTGTTTATCTCGTGTCTTCCGCTTCCTCCTGCATCATCTTTCGTTTGATCAGTTAAGGATGAGAGCGAGGATGAACACAGGGAGCACCAGCGGCCGGTGAAACGAATTTTAGCGGTTGAGCCCCAAGGCCCCTGTCAAGTTTTGTCATCGATATTGGAACAGCAGATGCGAAGAGCGAGATATGATATATGGCATCCAAGGGAATTGGAGAGCGTGGGACTCAGAAGAAGACTCATTGAAGGGCGCTCCCATAACAACCGGACCGTGAGAAATCATGGTTGATCGCCCAAGGCCTGCCAGTGACCACTTGTTGAACCTCCGAGTCCTTGCCAGTGTCAGTGACTCGGAGCGTTTGTGCCCTACTAGTATTCGATACTGCTCATCGTACTCCCTGTCTCCACCCTTGGCAGCATTTCATTTAGTAACCTTCGGGGATCTCTTCCGCATCGCTTAGCCCATTCTCGGATCTCTGCCCTTAGGCTTATGACTTTGCACCCGCCAAGTCAATGGGCGCGTGATTTCGTTAAAAGAATAACCTTTACTCTCATTTATACCGGACCAGGCACAATGATATCATTTTACTCCGCGCGTTTATCGCGTTTATCGTTTCAGTCCTGTTCCCACTACAGTTTAGCTGCAGCATCGTCTCAGTAGCATCCGATGTCCAAATCTGTACAAGATGAGTAGATATCGCATTAGCAACTGATAGAGCACTGCAGAAAAGCCACTGCGATAGATGAGAAACCAGGGTCCCGTTGCCTGTAGCACCCCTAGGCTCGTAATAATACAGGAGAGGACGAAGATGGTGGCGGCATGCCGGAAGGTGCTAGCGAGTGGGAGATCACCTCTAACACGCCCTCCAGGAAACCCCCATGTTTAGCCCGCGGTCCATCAGGCAGCTGGTCACGAGCATCGCGCAGCCTCTCCATGGCACTGTCGATATGTGGGCCTGTCTGGCCTTCAATCATATTGCGTTGCAGTACCAAGAGTTCGCGAGCGATAGGGCTTGGAAAGGGAAAGCCGGGAATGGATGGCAGTTCCATTGATTGCTTATCCAAATCGCGATCAACGACGGGCATTGGAAAGAGAAAAGTCGAACTGTGACCGGAACGCGATTCTTGTGGACAGGGTCGCATAGTCACATCGCAAAAAATGTCAAGAATAACTTTCTGCATCCCGAGTGAATGTTTGTACTTCCTCCAATCGGATGTGATGTTTTTGAGAATGAGTGTATAATGGTTGGTGAAATTCCTTCGAGGAAGATGTGGACAATAGTTTCTCGAGCGTGAGGAAGAAGAGTTCGACAATACACCCAAGTCCACCGCCATCGCACAGGTCTTGCAAATGACCCAGTTGCCCTTCCATCGGGCATCTCCTAGACATCGGCCAAGAGTAGTCGAAGTCCACCTGCTACCGCACGCTCCTGATTGTCTCCTCGTATTCTTCAATGTTCCGCCTCTCGATGATATCCTGCAGTTTAGGGTAAATGGAACAAAAGTCTTGAAGTCGCTTGTGCAGGGATGTCGGTTGTTGTTCGATAGGGGTTACCAATGAGCCGAAAGAGGCGGGTTCTCGATGGGGATCATTCGGCGGAACGGGTAATTGGCAAGGTAACTTGTGAGTGACGCGATGCATCTCACGATAGGCATCGGTGATGCACGCCTCGACACATTCTACACGATCAGCAATATCACTAGCTTCGATATGGATACGCTCGAGACGAGAGATCTGCGATTCATGACTGAGTAGGTTCTCCCTTGCCTGCCCACGCTCCTCTGGCTCCCAAAACACTCCATTAATGACGCAGAGCGACCGACGTAGGAGAGGCAGACAATCCCATGCAATATTGAGGACCCTGTCGATGGTCTGTGCATTCTTGAGCGCCTGATTGTCGTGGGTACCGTCTTGGCTTTGCAAGAGCCCAAGGGCCAACACGGCGGTCCTTGCAGAGTTCCGTAACTATTCGTCGTCCAGCGCTACTCGAATGGCCATGAATGAAAGGCATGTCCAGGGTGCGATGAACGATTGGTCCAATTCCTCCGCCCAGTGTACATAGATGCTCTTGAGGTTGCTTACGTCCTCAAGCAACTTCCCAATGTCTGCAAGCCAACCCACGTTGGCATTTGCGCATACAAGCAATGCCGTGGACTGGACGCATGCATGGGTCCGTTTGCGCCATAATTCCTAGCTTGCAAAACGACTACGGTTACTGCATGTCTCCAACAAGCGAACTACACACCTGCTGAGCTCGCGAACCATATATTTTCCTGACCAGGTGGGAGAGCGGAAGCAGGGCGACTATTGAAAAGATGTGGTGCCGGGCGGGAAACCCTTGTGATGGTGGTAGAGTTATTGGCACTCCGTGTCCTGATCAAGCCCGAGACGGGGCCAATTAGGTTGCGAATGGCGCTGACACGCTCTGGGGCAGGGACGGGCGACAGAGAAGTAAGGAGGGCCATATCCGTCGGTGGCTTTGCTACAAGTCCATTCTCGCTTGTGCTCTTGTTCTCGTCTTCTACCACCTCTTTCCACACGTCTGCACCCCATCCCGTGTTGAAAGATCCAGGGATCGCCATCGCAAACGATTCCATTTCGGCGTCCTCCGTCAGGTTATTGACAAGCCATCGAATCGCGGTTTTGTCTCGCTCCTTGCGCTCCTCTGTCTCTTCCATCGCAAGTTGCATCTGTCTTTCCGTCAATTTCGAACTCACCGGTTTCATTTCTCCGCTCGAACCCCGATCCTTGTACCTCCGTCCACGCAACTTCTGATTCGCATACCAGATCAGACCCGAGAATGAATTCCGGTATGGTGACTGAGGGTAGACGATTGGTGCAAACATGGTGAAGATGTAGAACAACCCGATGATACCGATTGGAATAGTGGTGCTCACTCCAATAGTCGTGTTGATGTTCAGTACGAAGTAGATAAGACCAGCAAAGAATAGGATGAGAGACACATGGAGTAGACCAGGTACGGCCTCCGCTAGAATGGGCATACACCAACCCTCGCAGCCATCATACAAATATTGCCGAAGCCGGGCACTCTTTAGCGGGTCATCGTACCGCTGGAAGACGTGCATATAATCACGAACCCATTGCTGGACGAGCATCGCAAGAAGCGCTGCGGAAAGGCTGAAGACGAGGGCCATGAACCAGAAAACGTTCACGCGAACGTCGGATGGCAATGGTTTGAAAGTAGGGAAAGGTGGTGTTGGAGTGGCAGGGGTGGCGACTTGCGGTGCGATGGATGAAATTTGTTGAGAGTTCTGGGCGAGTATCATGTAGTACGCGGTTTGTTGAGCGGGGTTTGGCTGCGGGTTCTGAATGCCATTGATGATAAACGAGGCGAGGGAAGCAGAAAACAAACCAGCCTATGGGACCGTGAATAAATGTGATTGAGTATACGGCAGAGATGGCGATTAAGAACACGAACGCACGAATGTGAGAACACCATCCATATCCTCCCTCAGGGTTTGGATACGTGCTTGGTAACGACTTTTAGCCTCCTTCCCATAAAGTGTCCGAAGTGCGTTGGCGCTGTCATCAAAGTCCCCTATCATTCGCACTTGGGGTTCTTGGTTAGCGCCTCCGCCGATAGGGACGCCATCGATGGATGAATCATTAGGTACTGTCCATTTATGTTGGGTCAGCCAGTCATATAATCAAGACCCCGTTATGGCAATGGATGTACGTACATGGATCAGGGTTTGCCTCGCCCTGAGCCTGAGCCTGCATCCTACGGACGCCCGTTTCTTGGTTGTTGCTCTCCCAACGGCCTTGTACTTCAAGTTTAAGACATGTTAGACTGGAAGACTGGGGACGCAATGGAAAAAGGAATCAAGAACCTGACACGAGGACTTACCTGGAAACTGCGATGCACCTGGCTGGGATTCGAGGTCGATATCCCAATCGGCAGATATTGGCTGTGGGCGGGTCAGGGTGTCCTTTGTTTTGGGCCGGCCTGTGTTCACCTCGCGCATTCCGCTTCCTCCCGCGTCATCTTTGGTTGGAATTGGATAAGGGTGGGAGTAAGGCTGGAACATAGGACGCACCAGGAGCCAACTGGACGATGTACAACGGTTGATCTTCGAGTTTGCTGTCAAGATTGATAGACCCGGTCATTATCTACGGAATTGGAGGACGGGTTAAGACGGCACCATGGGAAGTGACGGCTACTTCAAGTAGTAGTGGGACCTTTAACACGTGTGTGCTTAGACTGGTATTCGCGTTCAAGTTCCCATGCGGTGGCCAACTGTGGACCATAGTACACCATAGTAAGTGACGCCGCCGCGGAACGAAGTGGAGATTTGGCGGGCCACCTCGGCCCTTGACCCTCTAGTTGACCTCGATTTGACTCGATGGCTGGCGGCCAGCTCTGGATGGGCTTATCACACTCACACTCTCAACAAGCCATTTCGCCCAGCCACTGAATATTCCTCTACGACATAACCCACCCTCCCGACCCATACAGCCCATTCAGACTCTTTTCGTACACTTAGAACACACGCCAGGGCGCAAAGCAGAAAGTTGCCAAGGACGACGACATTCCAGATCAGACTACGTCGGCCCCCGCAGAATCCTCTTCCCGTCAAACTCGCTCCAATTACCCAGCCGTAACCCCCCAACGCACCGTGACAACAAAGCAGAAATAATAGAAGAACCACCTCCCCCCGCTCCAATAAGAAGTATGTACCACTTACCTAACTGTTA